>VYZT01058722.1:148074-179342 GCA_013400735.1 Pomatostomus ruficeps | reverse complement strand
AATTTTATTTTGATTTCTGGTATAGAAAATATTGTAATTAGGGCAGAAGCATCAGAGTTTGGTCCTGTTTCTTGTTCCCCTGAGTCCATGTAGACCAAATACTTCATCTTGGAGGGAAATTGGAGTTTTCTTTTTTCCAGTGACAGTAGGACTGTGTCCAGATTGGCACATACAACCTTATGTTTCCTGACAGTCTGTTTGCCCTGCAGTTTTGACTGCATTTTTTTCTGAAAGATGTTGATAAACCATGTTCTTAAAGTGAAGTACTTTTAATTAAAAATTTGAAAAAAGTAAAAAAGGTTTTGCATGGCTGGATTACAAATTCGTTATCATCATCTGGCATTTGGCTGAGCTCTCAAGCACAGTGCATAGTCTGCTTGGCTAAATTACAGCGAGAACAGAGTTATGTCACATATTCCATCTTTTCCTACATTTTCTTGCCACTTCCAGGAGCCAGAGTTTGCCCTGCCAGTCCTCTGTTCTCTTCTTGTCTGGCTCGGGGAAGAAGCAGAGTTTGACAGCTCTGACTATCACTGCCTTCAGTCTGAACCTAAAAGCAGGGTGGTTCCTTCACTTTCCAAAGCCCTAGAGGAAAACTTTCCAGTGCTTTTGTGGGTTTGTCTGTCTTTCCAAGAGAATTCCAAGAGCACGTGATGCTCCATTGTTTAGGAGGGAAGAACTTGGTTATTTTTTCTGTGTTGTAGCACTTGGTCTTCTACCTGTCACTCCATCTTGGACATCCAGAATGAATTTTTCTCTGCTTGCACTCCTTCTGCAGGAGAATTTCTTTTCCCTGTTTGTTTTAGCTGTTAAACCTTCTCTGCAAGGCTTTAATTTAGTGTGAAGCACTTATGCAATGCAATGATATCATTTTTCATTCAGTGTGTTTTTAGTCCTACCACTGCGAAGGTGCCTCAGACCAGCTGAGCGGATTAAATATTTGAGAGTATATTATAGCGGCAAAGGAACATTTTTATCAATACAGTTTATGATGTAATTAAAGAAATTGAACTGTTGTGTGCAGACAAAGCCCTAAGTCAGTAACACTGGGTTTGTTTAGGCCTCTGAGCGGGTCCCTTTAGCAAAGGCTTGCTGTGAAATATATTGGGAGAGCTGTAGAGGGAAGCAATAAATCAGTGCTCTTATCATGTCCTCTGTCACCACCTGGTCTTTACTGGGAAAATTGATAATCAAAGCAGCAGACAGAATTCATGGAATGCCAGCCTTGCATCCATTCACCACAAAGACAGGCTGCTCTGCCGAAAAACGCTCCTGCTCTGGGTGCAGCTTTTAACAGTGGAGGAGTGCTGGTGTCAGAGCTGCTCCTGCCCCTTCCCTGCATGGAAAACACTGGTTTTGCTCAGCGTGGTGGGGTCTGCCCAGGGTTTGGCTGCTGCAGGAACCCTCCTGGCTGGCATTGCTCTGAGGAGAACATCCCTGGGTACCTTGGGTGCAGCTGGGCTCTGAGAAACAGGAGAGCTGCCCGTGGGTCCGGAGGGAAAGGAGCAGCGTCGCTGTGGCCCAGCAGCAGGGAGGGAGGTGCATTTGGTGGCGTTTGCCTGTGACACTCTAGTGATCTAAACAGCTGCTGAGGAACTTGTCCCACACCCTCACAGTGTGATTGAACTCATATTTATTTAGTGTGGGTGCCTAAAGTGAGGTGCACCTGTAGCAATTGCAGGAGATGACCTTGGCTCTGCATTTACTCATTGATGGCATCTCATAAAAAACCTTATATCTGGGAGGCAATAATTAATGACAGACACTAGCAGTTATCTCTTTCTTAATTGGATAAATATACATTTCAGCAAGGAACCGGTCATATTTTATGACCTAATTAAAAGAATGTGTAAAAGGATTATTGCATGCAGTAGCCTATGATAATTGAGAAAGACAAACAAACCCAAAACACCAAACCAAATCAAACAAACAAAATAAAACAAGAAAAAAAACCCAAACCAAACCACCAAAATTAAACTCCCAAAAAAACCCAAAACAAAACAAAAAACATCCAAAAAACCCCCAGCCACACCAAAAAAAACCCCAAACCAAAAAACCAACGAAACAAACCAACAAAAAACCCCAAACCAACAAAACAAGGGCAAAAAGGGAAAACACAAGAAACTATTAAAGCAACTTCCCTGTCTGACCATCCAGGAGCTACTCACACCTCAGTGCAACCAAGCCACCTTCACTAAATGTGTTCCTCAGCAGAAACTGCTTGGAAACTGCGGGGGTGAACAATTTCCAGTGGAAAGGTTTATGCAGGAAGATAATAAATAAAAATGCTGCATGGGATACGCTGCCTTCATCAGGGTGTTCAGTGCACTGAAATATTGAGTAAGATCAATAGATTGTGTTACTCTCTAGGAGTACAGTGCAGTGTATTTTGTCAGTCTGAAATATTTTGATAATCAAAACTAAATATTTCATAACTTTTATTATGATTTGAGATGATAAAAAAGCCCAAACATGAGTCTGTGGAAACAAATTAATATCTAGACTCTCCTGACAGTACAGAAAAGTCTCTCTTCCTCATAGTCACAAAATCACAAAAGAGTTGAAGCTGGAGGAAAGCTCCAGAGATCTCCTAAGTGAGCACACATTCACTTCTGTGAGATTGGTTTCCTTTGGTAAGGAATGGAAGATTTGACCCAAAATTAAGCATTTTAACAGTAATATGCCTAACCTGAAGTCATAGCAATGCACACCCAGTTTCTGGCAATACTTCCTGCATCTTTATTTATGGAGGGAAAATGCCTTTTCTGAGAGAAAGAGAAGTATCTGACAGATCTTTGAAACATTCACTATATGTAAACAGATTATTGCTATTCTGGAATAAATATTTGCTTCCAGTTTTAAGACCCTCAGTGGAAGTGACTTGTACTCTGATACTGTGTTTTTAAAATCTTCCAGAAGGCAGAAGAGTCTCCTGTAGTGCTGATTTGTACACGTGAATTTTAGTGCAAAACAGCTATAATTTTATTAACATTAAATATTGATGATGCATGTTTCACAATTTCATGAAAACATTGACTGCCATAATAATCTCCTGCTGGTCATGTAAAAAATCTCCACTGAGCCTCTAGCTAAAGTTTGACAATTGGATAATTCCGTAGCAAAATAGCCTTTTGCTCTAGTACAAAACCAAACAGGCTGTGATTTGTTTCCTGGATGTCACAGGGAAAACTCAGCTGCAGCCTTGCAATAGAAAAATGAACATAAAGGATTGGCGCTGGTGTCCTGCCACAACACTGTGAGGAATCCCTGCAGCCCTCTAGTGATCCTTAGAAAATGGTTTGGATTGCCTGGACATGTTCAGTGAGTCCAAATTTTGCTAAATCCAGTCCTGCCTGAAACACAACCTGCAGGTTTTGTCAGTGACTGGGGCAGAGAGTTTACAAACTAAGATTCATTATTGTCCTACACAACCAATTGCTGCTCAGGACAGAAGCTACAGCAGATCATTTAACTCCAGTCAGGACAAATTCCCCCAGGCTCCACAGAAAATAATTCAAAGCCCTACATAATGCAGAGCAATGCCAAGAGCAGCCTGTCCTCTGCACGCATGATACCATGAGTTGTTATGGTGAGCAGTGTCGACTTTGTCCGGGCTAAAATAATTTTGAAAGGAGCAGTGGGAGTTCACAAAATCAGATTGGACACACGGCAGAGTTCTGTATCTTAATGGGGTTGGTACTTGTGTCTCTTTCAAGTTCTCTGCTGGGACACCAGTGCAATTCTGTTGTGCTCCTACATATTTAAATAGGGCTGTGCTTGCTTGAGAGATGTGGTTTAAACACACTCAAGAATTATGCAGAACCCCTCAGTTTGTGTCGCCTTCAGCACCATTCCTAAACCATTAAGATGGGTTTGAAATCACAGGGGAACACAAAAATGCTGTCATTAAGTTCAGAAATTTCTGTGGCACAGATGAGGGATGTTGTTTGAGGCAGCTCCTTGCCATTAATGGGTTTTGCTGAAGATGTTGCCATGTGTCACAAACCCAACCAAGCTAAAAACCCAGCTGCCCACAGAGGAGAAACCTAAACCTGTCCATAAACTGCAAAGCTGCATTACCATAACACCCTGCTGGGGCTGCACTGGTGTCTGGGCTCCTCCCAGGTGCGGAACTGCTCATCCCTGCAAGGCCGGGGCAGCAGCACCTGGTGCCACCCACACCTGTGCTGGTCAATTAGTGCTGAACCCTTAATTGGCCTAGGAGCCCCTGCATTGGCCCAGCTGGGTGGTCTCCAGGGCTGGAGGGGGCTCTGCTCTGCTGGGCAGGCACAAGGCTGGGGGTACAGCTGGGTTAGCTGGGCCTTGGGGCTGCTCCACCCCAGGAACGCTGCCTGCTCTGGGCAAACCCTGTGCACACTTTGCTCCCCTCGCTTCCTTATCCCACAGTTTTCTGCTCTTATTCTTGGGGGTTTTTTTGGGGAGGGGGATGGTTTTTGACTCCTTTCTCTAAAACCATTATTTTATATTGAAATTTGTTACTACAAAGCATTTACCTCCTGACTTGTGGAACAGGCTGCTCAGGGAAGTGGTGAAAGCACCGTCCCTGAGGAGTTCAAAAGGCGTGGGATGTGGCACTGGGGAATGTGGTTTAGTGATGAACATGGGGGTGCTGGGTTAATGCTTAGACTCAATAATCTTATAGGTCTTTTCCGAATTTCCTGACTCTGTGATTTGCAGAACTACTATAAGGGAGTTTTTCTGGGTAGCTGGGTGGTTGTTTTGTGGGTTTTTTTCCATCTGATATACAGAACACAGTTATTTGTGGTTTGTCTCCCTGGGTGAGGAAAGCTGCACTCCCAGTTCACACAGGCTGCTCTGTTGCTCTGGTGTCCATGTTTTGCTAGCAAATAACATGCAGTGGGGAGAGACTAAAGTTCAAGATATGATGGTGACATTAGCAGAGCTCTTTTCTCCCTAAGATTTCCCCAAACCATCTGCCATCAAGTGATAAGGCGGTGTAAGTAGAAAACTGTAAGCAGCAGAGCTCCTCCTGCATTGTCTCCATGACCACAGGAGAGAAGGGGAAAAAAATGCCAGTACAGTTCTGCCTTGAGGTATGAGCACCAGGGGAGTACCTTTAATAAATACCCAACACAGGAGATGCTGTGTGCAGAAGAGTCACTTTAAGAAGTGCTCGAGTGAATGAGAACAGATTCCTCGTGGAGGCACACAGGTATTATACCCTGGGAGAGTGGAGACCGGAGGCAGCTCTGTAAAACTCACACCTGTGGCCTTTAGGTGTGATATTTATGACAGCCAGGCTGAGCTCTGATTGACCACCCAGTGTCTAATCGCTCTGTAACTACCCTGAGCACGCCAGGCAATGGCCCTGGCCCAGTGGGGGCAGCGGTACTGGAGGCTCCTTGCCTGCCTGCACGTTATTGTGCTGCTGAGGCCTTCTGAGCATAACATTTAAAATGAATGGACTCCACACTGCGTCGGATTTACCTATAAACTGTCATTTCTATTTATGCAAACAGTCGTGCCTCTTAACGAGAATTGACTCAATTGCTGGGAGAATGCTGCTGCCTCTCCAGCCAGCAATCACAGGCTTCTGAGCCTCATTTTGTGAAATCCGACCGTTTTTTGAAGGTAGATTAAAAGAGATTGCATTTTGACACATGACACCGGGTTTTCCAAAGGCCTGGATATTTGGTATATAGTTCCAACATACAGAGTCCTTACTCCAGGCATTTTTAATGCATTTCCCTGGCTGCCCAGGCCTTGGAGAGCCTGCCACCCAGGGCTTTGATTTTCATAATACAAGTCTTTGCCCATGCAGGAGCTTTGAGTGAAAATCAGCTCATGCAGTCTGTGGCTGTGGGTCTCTTGTGCCTGAATTTCACTAACATGGCAACTTAAAAGGCAGCAGAGTCCATTTTCCTTGTACATTCTGAAAGTCTCAGTTTGAATCATGCTGTGCCATGGGAAGTGAGGTTTGTGCCCGGGACACGGAGCAGTGTCAGCCACAGGGATGCTCTGAGAGAGGCAGGATGTCCCTGACTGAGCACGTGGGGACAAAGGGGCACAACCTCCCACTGAGGGTGACAGAGCTGGGCTCTTGTTGGTTCTCGTTTTGACTGGGAAGATCCTCTGTCTTTCTCTTTGGAAAATATCACCTCAAAGAAAACTGGCAATAAAAATTCTGAGGTCGGTTGGATTCGGGAGAGGGAGGGAACAAAACAGATGAAACATCTTTGTGCCTTTGTGTGCCCCTGTGCCAAGACAGCAGCCAGATGTACCTGGCCCTCACATATGCTAATCTGGCTACTGCCTTTTGGTCGGCAGGGTTTTGTTTTGCTCAGTCTGTGCGCTGCAACCACCACCGTCCAGGGCTATAACATCCTCCAGCTGCCTTTGTTCTTTGCCGTGAAAGCTGTCTGCTTACCAGACATGCAATTTTCAATTTTAAAAAGCCCTCTTTATTCCTCAAATCCTGCTATTCTAGAGGCCTCTAGTAAGATGATAACAATTCCCCACTGGTCTGTTGAGGGATAATTTTTTTTTTCCTTGTTTTATGCTTCAATAACTCTATGAATACAAGTAATGAATGAGCCACAGTTGGGTTTTGCTTGCCTTTCTCCCAGTGCTAGTTTTGTTCTAAATATGAGTTGAATCCATTCTAAGAATTATTAGGAGTCATTCCTTTCACAGGTCTTTAAGCCTTCTGCGTTTGGCAGGCCAAAAATACAGGCTTCAGTGTCTGTGCAGCCAGCTATGCTCACTTCGTATGAGATAATTCAAGCCCAGTTCTTTGTGCAAGGCAGAAGGGCTTTTTGTTTTGCAGGCTCTGGATTATGAAACCCCTTTGTTTTCACTCATGTAGGCTTTTCCATCCCAGGCCTGGTGTTCAGCCGCTGTAAATCAGTATCATTTCACCAAACCCAGCGGAGCTGAGCTGTACCGTTTTCTACAAGCTGGCAATTGAATACCTGGAATGACAAAGCCCTGAAAATCACCACAGTAATTTCTCCTGGTTTTGATTGGTGTCCATGCAAACCTGAAAGCTGATCTAAGCTTCAGTGGGAGGTCTGGCCTCAGTGTAATCTTGTGGCAAATTTGCAAGCAGGGCAGCTTGACCGGACACTGACTTTTCCTAGTGAATTTTCTCACAACTGTGGTTCTGGGATAATCAGAATTGTGTACTTGCTGAGCTTGTTCAGGGTGAGTTTTGTCTCAGGACATGCATAAAACCAGATGATTAACTGCTGTTTACTCTGAGCATTCTCTGCCTTTTAAGGTATAACACAAATGGTCTCAAAAAATTTCCGTGCCATAAATTAAAAGTATCACTCAAGAAATGCTAAGTGTTTAATTATTCAAGACTTCTCAGTTTTCTCATTCACATATATTCTTAACTCTCATCCTTTAGCCCTCCCTCCACCCTCGCCTGGGCTTTTTGTGCTTGGGGACCATTCAGCAGCACAGTGAAACTCTGCCAGGAGGCTCTGAGAATCTGCCCCTGAAAATCAACAGAACTGCAGAAATTCTCTTCTTATATGGGTTCTGTTAGATGGGAACATGGAGCTCAGAAACAGAATCCCAGGATCACTGAGGTTGGAAAAGCCCTCCCAGCCCATGGAGTCCCAGCTGTGCCCATCCCCACCTTGTCCCCAGCCCAGAGCTCTGAGTGCCACCTCCAGGTGACACCTCCAGGGATGGGCACTCCAAAGCCTCCCTGGGCAGCCCCTGCCAAGGCCTGAGCCCCCTTTCCATGGGGAAATTCCTGCTGGTGCCCACCCTGAGCCTCCCCTGGCCCAGCCTGAGGCCGTTCCCTGTGCTCCTGTCCCTGTGCCCTGGGAGCAGAGCCCGACCCCCCCGGCTGCCCCTCCTGGCAGGGAGTTGTGCAGAGCCAGAAGGGCCCCCTGAGCCTCCTTTGCTCCAGGCTGAGCCCCTTGCCCAGCTCCCTCAGCCGCTCCTGGGGCTCCAGCCCCTGCCCAGCTCCATTCCCTGCCCTGGACACGCTCCAGCCCCTCCAGGGCTCTCTGGACACGGGTCAGGGGTGCAGATCGAACAGGAGCAGCTGCTGAACTCCTGCCATCCCCACTTTGAGGCTTCAGCTCTGCTTTGCCACCGTGCTCAGTGATTTCTGGGTTCTGGAGCACCTCCACTCCTCTCTGGCCAGCGCTCAGTGTCCAGTGCAGGTCACCACAGCAGGACTTCAGTCTCTTTCTGCTCAGTGAAAGGCTTGACCCCCAAACTACCAAAACCAACAAAAGTCACTTCATTAACTTCAGTGGCCTCTGGATCAAGCTGTGCCAGGCTGCACAGGATGGTGCTGAAATAGACCTTTGGAGATTTTTTTTCTCCATTGGAAAATGTTAACGTTTGGAAAAAAAATTAACATTTTTGAGCTTCTTGCTTCAGGAAAAATACTGAAAAAATGATTTCAAGCTGCTGATGTGTCAACTTTTTCTAATGAAAACAAAATACGCTGTGGTTTGAAATGTAAATAACATACAGGTGAAACCTTTAAAAGACAAAACAACCCAATACATTCTTGAAATAATTGAAACAATGTTTCAGTTTTCTTCCTCTGGGAACACAATTTTGCCTTTTAATCCAAATTTTTTGAGGAAGAATATTTTGCACATAAATGCCTGTGCATGCATGATGCAAGATCACCCCTCCAGACCTTTTGCCACTGTGCCATTTGCCCAGAGTGGCATTATTTAATGTCATAATAAAAGGAATGAGAAAAAGTAGCAGAAATGACTGAGAGACATAATTCTAATTCCTAAATCTCTTGCGATCCGAAGAGAAATCTATCATCTTTATTTTTATCAGGCTGGCTGGGCATTACCATTTCTCAATCCCGCTTCACGTTCTAAATCTTTGACGTTCGGCACCGTTTGAGTCACTCGGTTCTGCGTTCCTTGAAGAGAAATTGGATCTTGTCTGGGGCAGGGTGACAAACGCCAGCTCTGCCCCTGTGCGAGGTATCACCAGGCAGAGCCTCGGGCACGCTCTGTCCCCAGCTCCCCTCCCACCCGCCCCGTTCTCTCAGCAGCCAAAGAGGGGCTGAGAATCTTTCAAGGATTGTTCCTGTGACCGGTGCTGAATTTTCCCTTCTCCAGGCTGTGGGCTGAGTGCTGGTTGTTTGTACTTCCTCGTGTTCACTCCTTCACCCTCTGGGCTGAGCGTTTGAGATGCTCCCCAATTGTCCCACATTTCTCTGTCCACTTATGGGGGCCCAGGTACACCAATAACGTAATGAGAAAGGATTTCTGCTCTGTAGGAGCTGTTAAAACTGATGTAAGGAGCTGCACGGAGGAAACCATTTGCAGTTCACAATAACAACAAGTTTTATTGGTTAATAAATCCCAGGAACTATACTGCTTTGTTTTCTTGTAGCATCTGCTGGGCCCTTATTTATTAACTGGCGATTTCAAAAATATAAAGCACTTTTAAAACCAGGGCCTGATCCAAAGCCTTTGGGTAATTCAGTCGGTTTTGTATTGGCCATTAATACAGATGAGTGCTGCTGCTGAACCTTTATGGGTGCCAAGAAAGGCAAAAGTAGCTCTTCCCTGCCTATACCATCATTTAACACCCACTAATAAATATGACACAAAGTCAGGGGGTTTGGGTAGCCTTGTAGGCAGATCTGCTGAATTCTGAGTTCCCAGCTCCCATTTCAGCATTCTAGTGGCTTCCCCTGGTGTTGCATTATAACTGCAATTTCCCTGTCTCCATAAGCTTTCCATGCACATCTGCAGTACTTTTCTGTGTGCTTCACCACTGAAAAAATGGACATTAGAGACACAAGACTGATTGGGGATCTCTTGATAAAATTTATTTAACCAGAAAGAGGGAGAAACAAAAAGAAAAGTCAAAATCCATCAGTATCAAAGCATTATATGAGGAGCAGTGGCTCTCAACAAATTCCTTGTTTAAAAAACCAAATTGAAGTTTTCAGATCTCCCTTTTCAAAGGGCTGATGGTATCGTGCAATATTTTGATGGATGTGATGAAAAATTGGTAAGGCAAGAAGCTTCAGCATTTACATTTGTAGATTTAGATTGCCACACACATGGCAAGCCTGATGCAATTTCCCTGAGACCCCAGGCAGAATGTAGATATAAATCCACGCTGCATTACTGCAGTAGAGCTCTGAGAATATTTTAATTAAATTAGTGTTTCAGCAATAAACTATTAAACCAATCTCAGACTTATTATTCAGGTAAAATGTCACACGGCAGAAAGACTCCAGGATGTTATGACTAGTGTAGCTTAGAGTGATTTACTGGGCAGCAGTAAAACCATTCCGTTCTGCTGCTTGTTTGGGTTTTTTTCAGGTTGTTGCCCAAGTGGCTGCAGTGAAAGCTGGCTCTGTATTAATAGGGAATATATTTAATTGTGCCCAAATCCCATTTAGCTCCTCGCCCGTGGTCTGCCGTTCATGCCTTTGCTTTCTCCTGTTGTATGATTGATACATGAGCAATGAGATAAATAATCCTTGTCACACCATGAACTCCTCATCTTCGTAAGGCGTTTGTCTTTCTCGGAAAGGAGATAAATTCTTAATTATTTTAGGCTGACATGTACCTCTCCTGAAGAGGATGGAACATATGGAATGATGGCAAATGATGTGGGGGGAGAGACAGAGGATTATCACCTTGGACTTCTTAATTCGTCCAGCTCAGACAGACTCACTGCAGGATGCCAGCAGCTACTTATGGAACCGATTTGTTGCTGGTGTCCTGTATGCCCCTTTTACCATCTGAGTGTCTATTAGGGAATAAAAAAAACCATTCCTTAGCCCTGGGAAGGTTTAAAGGGCAGACCTGAGCGGCTGTGCCAGATCCATGTCACTGGGAGAAAAGTGGCAGGAAGTGCAGAAAATGAGATGTCAAGAAGAGCAGATGTTGCTAACGAAACATCCACAGTGACAGGTCCGTGTCCTGGCAGAGCTTCATGGGAGCCCAGATATCTCAAAAACGCCTTCCCTGTTTCGTACTCATACTCAGAAGTGTGGTATGGGCATGGTGGCACTCAGCTCCCATCACTTTCGGCTGAAGGGTTGCAGTGACATGAAATCTCAGATGGGTGAGCACTGTCAGCAAACTGCTCTGCTGCCTCTGCCCACGGCAGCTCGGAGCACGGGCTGGCTCCTGAGGGGCTGGGAGCCTTCCTGGGCACCTCACAGCTGCCTTAAAACCTCTCAGGGGATAGTTTGGGCTGTGTCTGAAATGCAGTGAACGGGTAGGTGGATGTACTGAGGGGAGAGGCAGGTGCCCAGCTCAGTGTCCCTGCTGGTCTGTGGTGGCTGAATGAAGAGCTCTGTCCTCTAGGACAGAGTCACCACTTCAACCCCTCCCATGTCCTGGGCTCCCAGTTTGGCTGCTGAGATGCAGAGACCTCCTCGACCCGTGGCAGGGCTTCCTGACTTCTCCAGGATATTTCTTAGCGCGGATTTTCCCAAGGGGGTTCATTTCCTGACAATGAGCATGCTCAGATAGGAACAAGTCCCCAAACCTCAGGGCTGCTCCAAAACGGGGCTGCTCTCACCTGGTCAGCCTGGCCCACGACCAGCCCCTCTTCGGAGGCTTTGCAGCAGATGATCCAGAAAGAAAGGAGAAAAGGATTTAATTGCTACTTTGCAATTTTAACGAACAAATGCCATTTCTGTTCATCTTCTGTTTACTTTCCCGATGTAAGGCAGAGCTCTAATGCCAAAAATTAATTTCATTAGGAGCAGAAAAAAAGACACTTCATTAATAGTGAACTGTTATTGCTGGCATATGTGCTGGCTGGCTCATGGCTGCGACTCTCAGCAGAAATCCTCACAGCTTCTCAGACACAGGCTGCCATTTCCACAGCAACTACTTCTCCTGGATGCCTCACGGGCTCTAATTTTGATGTAGACACTTGAAGAAAAGTTAATTTTTGGAGCATCAAGGTTTGGAAATTTCTGTAATTCAGATCTTCAATGATCTAGGTAAGGTACTAAAATTAAGCCCATGGCTTCTATAATTTCTACTCATTTTGAGACGAGAAGGGGTGGAGGATCAAGGTACTTGAAGCATATCTGCATTAAGGACATTACATCCATAATTCAATGTAATTGAAACAGTGAGCTTGGAATAAAATCACAGGTTCTGAATCCCAAGACTGAAAGGTGGTCGTGTTCCTATCTGAAATATTTGGAGTAGTAATACACTCAAATGGGAGCTAACTTTGTCTCGAAAACCTGAAGTTCTGCTTGAAAGAAACAAAATAGGGAAAATGTTCAGAAATATTTTAATGCTTCTTTTCCTAATGTAGAAGTGTGATTGAATGCTAAAGACTAAAATTATCTGATAGCTCATAATAGAGAAAAATGAACTTCTGACACAAATCTTTGTCTCTTTTTTGTTTGTTTTTTTTGTTTTTGTTTCAAATGGAAAATCTCTGTACAGTAAGGTCCTTATACATGGATATATGTACACATTATTGATAAGCACACATGACTGATAAGCACATTATTGATAAGCACACATAAAAGTATTTAAGCCCACACTGCCTGGGCTGCATGAACTGAATCACTGCAATTTCTCTGTAAATGCTCCCAGATCCATTTATACCAATTTAGCAAAACATGTCAATAATCTGATAGAAGCTAAGCATTTAAATCTGAGGGTGTTTTTACAGGGATTTGCACAGAAGTAGATGTTTATGTGCTGCTTTTAATTAAAGCAGTGCAATGAAACAAGTGGGACGATTGGGTGGCTTGGAGAATTCAGTACATATAAACTGAAGATAAAGTATCTATAAATTAACTGGTGCACAATGAAAGGGCTCTGTGCATCACAGAATCATGACTAATTTTCCTCGACATTTCTCCCATTGTGTTGTCCCACTGTGTGCAAATGTTTCCCCAACTCTTTCTCACTTGCTGGGGATGTGAGGTGCAGCTTGGCTGCCTGGTGCTTTTCTCCTGAACAATTTTTCTCCATGATTTGTCTCACCAAAAATCACACAGCTACCAGCCTCTCTGCCTGGTTGTTCATGTGCCTGTTCCTTCTTCTTTTTCTGATTATTAATAATCACAGCAGTTTCAGGTTTATTACAGGAATTCACATTTTTATTTAGTGATATTTCTTTACCACTTGCCCTTTAAATATCATTTACTTCTCCACAATGGTTTTCCTGTATAATGTCTGATTCCAGACTTTAAATTCTAATTCACTGAATATCTAGCTTTTTAAATAACTTAATGTCCTTGCACTGGTGCTGTGGCATTTGCAAACCCTCCAGATCTGCCTCTGAGCTGATTGTATCAGAGGAATTCCGGGTTCTCACTGGTTATCCTGTTTCCTCACACACAGAGAACCTCGAGCACCTGCCTCACTTGCCTGCAATAATCTTGTCCCCACATCCAGCTGCCCTCAGGATTCACAGCTGTGCCCCCACATCTGTTTGGTCCTCCATGTAGGTGTAGGGGATATTGTACATTTCCTCCATATTAATATTTTTTTCCTTATATCTTGACCTCTAACTGGTTTAATTTTGCACTTTAAGAATCTATTTTAAACTCTTTTAGGATTCCTTTTTTTGGATGGACCAGAGGTTCTAGGGACTGTGTATCTTCAGGCAGGGAGGATACAAATGAGAGCAGGACTCCTTATTTCCTCTGTCTTCTCTTCAGGACAAGAGGAAGCAGCCTCAGGCTGTGCCAGGGGAGACTCAGGTTGGACATCAGCAGGAATTTCCTCATGGAAAGGGTGGGCAGGCCTTGGAAGGTGGTGGAGTCCCCTTGCCCGGTCCAAGGAAGGGCTGGAGGTGGCACTCAGGGCTCTGAGCTGGGGACAAGGTGGGCATCAGGCACAGCTTGGACTCTATGGGCTGGGAGGGCTTTTCCAATCTCAGTGATTCTGGGATTTTGTGATTTTCAGTAAAACCACCTCAACAGATTAAAAAAGCATGAGAAAAGAGAAAGTGCAGAGGTTAGTAAGAGACAAAGCAGTACAAGCACCACTAAGGCAGCTTCAGTCAATTGAGAGAGGGAAAGGAGAGAACGTGCACCTTTGGTAAACAAAGTGGCCCAGCTCAGCTCAATATTTTGATTTACCAGCACTGCACTTCGTGAAGCGCAGGGACTGAGGAGCATCCCTGACTCTGTTCCCTGCGCTGTCGGGTTTCCCAGCCAGCTCCAGCATGGGGTGTTTTTCCCCTGGTCACACACCCAGTGAAGCACGTCAGGTGTCACAGGATGAAAGAAAAGTCTCCGTGTCCTAAGCAGCGCCATTGATATCTCATGACAGCAAAGTCCTGGCTGCTTTCAGCCCAGAGCACAACATGGGGTTTGGCACAGCAGAGACATCAGCAGGCTGCAGAATTCAGGAGAGGATGGGGATTTCAGCCATGCTTATGGGAAATGAGGAGGGATCCACAGGCAGGAGGAATCAGCTTCTCTAAACCCCCAAGATTTCCCCAGTCCCTTGAGAAGCTGACACCGAGCTGCAAGCAGCAGTGACCCTCTGTCACACTGACCCCAGGGCTGGCTGTGGGGGGCATAAAAAGCAGAGATGTTTCCTTTCCAGCACCTCAAAACACACTAGCCTTTAATGCAGCGTTTAATTTTAACACAGAACAGTGCAAACCAGATATTTTTTCACTCCTTTCTATTGTTCCACATTAATATTTCAAGAAAAATCTATTACTTTCTCACATAAACATCAACAGAGCAATAAACAAGTATTTCACGTCGGCCGAGTAATTCCAGATCATTGCAAATGATTATACTTGACTTACTCCTCTGTGTAAATCTTTCATAACAGGGTCAGATGTTCAAATGGAATAAATCCATGCTGAACCCAGAAAGCATTTATATCCCTTGTGGTCTATAGACCATTTTTGCCCTGTATTTCCATGTATGAACTTTGCTCAGAACTTGCAAAACCTGTGCAGGCATTCCTGTGTTTGGGAAAGATAACACATGATTCAAAGCAACCAGATAACATGGCTTTGGTATTATTTTTATTTAATATCCTTAAGAGGTGCCTTTTGAGGTACAGTGACATCTCTGACTCAGGGAGGCCTGGGAGTGCTGTCTTTGGGACTTCTTTGAGCTCAAGTGAGTGAGAAATTCTTGGCTGGATCTTGGTGCTAAATGCCTTTGTAAACTCCTGAAGGGGTTACCAGGGATCAGTGGGCAAAACTCACTACGCTGCTGCATTTGTTATGAAAAGCAAAAGTTGCATTTTCTAATTGAATTTTTACTTGCTTGCTTTTTGCTGTGGAGGTTTAATTGTAGCCCTGGTGGGCAGCAGCAGCCCTGTCCCACGGAGCAACCCCAGCAGCAGACCCAGCTGGGCACAGAGGTTTCCAGCAATGACAGGCTCTCCAAACCCCTCGTGTCCGTGCCTGGGCAGTGTGTGGACCTCAGAATTGCTGGGTTTTTTAGCTCCATTCCCTGTTTAACAAGCAGAGTCTCACCAGACCCTTTGTAATCATCCTGTCACCCTTTTTCTCATCACTCTGGGCCACAGCAACTTAGCAACCTTCCTAATATGGATATTTCAATGTTTGTAGCTCTGAATAACACACAGCCTGCAAGGGAAAAACCCAACCAAACAAAACGTCCCCTCCTTCCTCCCAGCTCCTCTTTACAGTTTGAGCTGTAAGAATATGAATTAAATGTTAGGAACGAAAGGCTGGATTTTTTTCCCTCTTACTCACCAGTGTTGGGGACGTAATAAATATGATGAATTTATTGCATGTGAGGCATGGGTTCTGATTTTTATCTCCTCTCTGCATGAAACCAATCTTCTCTGAAAGGACATTTGAATTGAAGAAATAGAGGACAAATATAAATATGGATAGAGGTTAAAGCTCTCGGTGTAGGTGTGAAGTCACAAACCATCTGACCAAAAAAAGTCATTATGTTGTTTCTGCTGCCAGCTTGCTGAGCTGATACACCAGAATTTCCTGAAAGATAAAGGAAGGAGTACGTGAAACAGTGAAAAACTCCGAGAAAAATGACATTCATGTAGTGCTAATTTTATTGCATTCTTTTGTAGTTAAGTCACTCTTCAGTGCTTTCATTTTTCCCTCCCAGATTTACGGATAAAAGGACTATTTTCAGACAAAGGAAATTGCTGGGAGAGTACACGCTGTATTTCTGATTCCACAAGATGTGCACGTGTGCGTGTTTTCAGGGCCCACGTTGGTTTAATGGTAACAAAGCCTTGGGGGCTGAGGGAATGCACATCCTATTTATTCGGAGGTGAAGCATTTTCCTATCAGGCTGCAGATAATGGTTCACACACTGCAGTAAGAGCAATCTCATTATACATTCCTGTGATTTCAATTATTAACATGCTAATATTTTCTATTAATTTTTAAATATTCGGGGTTTGAATGTAAATCATTTTGTGCTTCTGAATAGATTTTTTTTAATATTAATTATTTAACCTTTGTTACTGTACCAGTATTTTATTATATGTAGCTCAATCTCCCTTGTTAAAAAAAAAAAAAAAAAAAATCCCAAAAACCCCACAGATAAGGAAGTTTTGAATTTTACCACCTCTGGATATAACAGGCACACAGAATATTGCACACATATTACTGATTTGTAAATAATAACAAAATTTCTAATCTGTATTTATTACCAATGAACCAGGAACTGACAACAAGGCTGGGTGATTTGTGGACAACAGTGAGTGAGGAAGGGACTGATGTTTGAAAAATCTTAATGGCTCATTGACTGAGAAAGAGACCAAAATATGTAGATCTAGAGGAAGATAATGACATGGGGGCAAGAGAAATAAAAAGTTTGAGGTGTGGAATCCCAGATAATACTCCTAAAACATGGAGAGAGTTGGGAGTGGGGAAAAGTACCTCGTGGATACTCTGGCTCTGCTGACCTTGCACTTCCACAGAACATTCAGGTTTGTTTTTGATGTGGAACTGATTCTAAATATATTTCTGGAGTACTGATTAAGGGGATCCATACAATCTCTCATAAGCCATAGTTTAGCCTCTTAAATCACTGGAAAGAAAGGATGCCTTTGCCCAAGAGAAATCATATGTGATCACAGATCACAGAATGAGTGTTTTATTCTATCCTACTCCATTCTGTTCTATTAAGAGAAATGTCTGAAGCAGATGGGCTCCAGATAGAGAGGCTTGGCCAAAACCAGCCCCGTAGTTTGTTTGAGGATCAGATTAGAAATGGCCAGAGCAGAGCCCACACGGGGTGTGAAGGACAGGGCTGTTTGCAGACGTGTGGGACTCAGCACTGCCAGGCTCCTCACACCAGGACACAGCTGCTCCCAGCTGGCTCTGGGTGATGCTGCAGCTGAGATCAACCTCTTTTTGTCTTCCTTGGGCTCCTGGTGTGCCCTTTCTGCCTGTCACATGCCCCTCTGACCATGCCATTCACCTCTCCCTCAACTCCCTCTTTTGCCTTCTCTGATGTCCTATTTACACAGTTTCCTTTTGTCCTCTATGACTATTAAGGGGGTAAGAAATGGCATTTATGCAGTTTTGCTCTGTGGATCTACTCCAGAAATCTCAGTGAAGCCAATGAAATGACTTACATGCCTGAAATACAGCACATACCCAGCAGCTTAATGAGCTTTTAGAGCCTGTCTCTTTGCCTTTCCTTTCATTACATGCTCCTCTCCTTTCACACAGCTTCAGGAGACATATTTGTGGCATTACAGATGCTTGATAGTGATTACAGAAGTAGTAAGAATAAGTAATAATAATGTGGGTTTCTAGGTTGTTCACTTTATGCTCATTTAAATTGGCATTTCTGTTTAATAAATCTCTATACATGAATCTCTGAAAAGCTGTAGTGAGAGCCCTTAAACAAGAAAGTTGTCTGCCACAAACCCCAGGCAATCAGAGCCATCACAGCATTTTAAGTGACTCCGCGGCCAATACTCCAAAGTCTTCAGCTTATTGCTGATGCAAGTGATGTTTGGATGAAACCCTGTATTAATTATGCCATAGATGAATTACAATTAATATGTAAATACAGACATAAAACCAGGCTTATCACATGGAGCTGTATCTGTACCAGCAATCAGGCTTTGCAAATCTCTCCTTTGGAAAGTCCCCCGAGCTCCTTGCTTCACATCTTATCTTCTCTTTAACCTTAGCTGCCAAACAGCCACCAGATTCCCTCGGCCCTCTGGAATTCACCTCATTCCCAGGCCTGGCAAACTGTGATCCATTTATTTAACAAGCAGGACAACATGGTGGTGGTTTCATTTTATAAATATCTCTTCCTTTCATTGTATATTATATATACGTGTGTATATAAGTTTATGGGTTTGTGTAACCAAATTCTTTCAGCATTAATAACAAAGACTCAAAGTAGAGGAAACCTTTTTTAGTCACCTGAGACAAAAGCACTTAACCAGAATCTGTTGAACATCCCAGGTGAAGTGATTGTTATTTTTTCTAGGTTCCCTCTGTGACTGTGTCAGAACTGCTCATCAGGTAGATTTTCTTTTTCAAGGAACAAACCACCAATGCCAAAATAACTCCCCAAAAGCCAGAATTTTCACGGAGGAACTGCAACCAGTATAAACCATAAACCTGTAAATCCTTCACCCACCTGTAGGCTGCAATATTTGTGTGCCATGGAGATCATGGTGGGCATGGTTAGAACCAGTGCAGAGAGAAAATGTCACCACTGATAATGGTGACACCAATTTCTGCTACTGCAAGGCAGAGACTGCACCCTGAATCTGCACATTCCCAGCCCAGCTCTGAAAGTCAGATCAGCAGCTTTCTCTCGTTGCTGTTGGTGTTGGGGATGCAGTAATAGCAAGGAAAATTAAGAGTCTGAGTGAGAATTTAAGTAGATGTCTCTCTGAAAGCTTCCTGCATGTACAAATGCAAAACTCCAAAAAGATTAAGCGTGGGCAGTACAGAAGCCTTAAAATTATTTAAAATAAAAATACTAAAAATTATTTATTTCTTTAGCTGCCACAGTTCTATCCCCAGCTGAGTTTGTTTGTCTCTGCTGGGAACTGGTCTAAATCAGCCTGTCTCAGTCTCAGCACGATTTTGGTTTCTTTTCCTCCATTCACAGTCCCTGGATTTGCTCTCAGGGTGTGATAACAACATTCCCTCTTCAGCTAAAGATGCATATCTTGCAACACATTTAAGAACAACCAGGGCTTATCTCTCATATTTACATGTGTGAATGATGTTATCAATAAGAACAAAAAAAGTTTAATAATTTGAAGTACAATACCCAGAAAAGTTCGAAGATTCAGATTTTTTCAAGTATTTTTGAACACACACATTTCCATCTCTCTTTAAACATTAGGTAAGCTATGCAAATTTTTGTTTAAATGGCCACTTTACTTCAGAATAATTATTAAAGCAGAAAGGAAAGCAACAGTCTTGAAAAATCCATTATTCTCTCTATGCATTCATGCCATAGTATATGTCTGCATTCTCTCGGAGCCTGATCCCAGACTGAAATTCCTGTGAGTGTCCCTGAATAACCCAAATATGACAGGCTTTCCCAGACAATGGTCCTGGGGGCAGCTGGACACAGAGGAGCAGGGAGGTGCAGAGGGGCATGGTTGAACATCAGAGACAGGGTTTGGCCTTTTTGTTCTAACCTGGGAGAGTTATTCCTATAATGATTAAATTAATTAAGCTTTTATGGCTTAAGCTCTTAAGTTATGAACTTGTTTCCAACCTGCAGCCACATAGATCAGAAGGGTTGAAGTGTTCTAGTAACTCTGCAGATCCTATCAGTAATTTTCAAAATTTATTACATTTGGAAGGAATCTGCAGATAAAATCATTCACATCAATGCCTTTTTATACCGTCACCCCACTGTTTTTCTGCTGCACTAGAAAAATGGATCATTTTTGTGACAAAATGCAAAGTTGAATTACTGTGCTCACTGTCAAGAGGTTGGCAGGTCTGATGTGTGCTGGATTTGAAATATTTATTGTGCTGCCAGAGCAATTCCAAACCCAAACAGTTTTACAGGTAATTATGCCACTAATTATATGCAAAAGGCACCCACTTCTCCGTCAGTGATACTGCACACATGGATCTTCTGCTAAGAACAGCTTTGCACTCACACATTAAGGAGAGCCAGAGCAACGAGCTCCCCTCAGCTCCTTCACAAACTGGACAACTTCTTTTTCAGCTCGAGCTGTTATAAATTAAAGCACTTCCCTGAAGTCATTGTACTTTCTGTAACATATGTGAGGATGCAGAAAGCAGTTTGGAGAGAGACAGAAACCTAGAGGGGCTGGAAGGGAGCCAAAACGATAAAGAACAATGAGTGGGCTTGCTGGTCTGTTGATCTTGGATTCTCACCAAGTATCATTTTTTTTATGAGCTGCTGGGGTTTGGGTTTGGGGGTTTTTTTTGGTTGTTGTTGTGATGGTTTATTCTTCTTTCTCTGTCTCCTCTGCCCCCATCTCTTTTTCCTATCTTACAAGACAAGGACAAGAGAAAGACAGCCAGGGAGTGCAGTAATTTTAAACGGAGGATAAATAGTAATGAAAACAGAGGTGTTTATTAGTACAGGAAATTGGTTTACAGCTTCATAAATTTAAAACAGGCATATCATATTGAACAGATTATGAAGTGTGAGACTGTGCTGTTCAAGAAAGTGGACAATCTGCTTTGCAATGCAAAATGTACTTATACCAGCATGGTGTGGATTTGAGAGAGACACGGGGACTGCTTAAATAAGCTGGACATCCAGGGAGAGTCAGAGAGTCGCTGAGGCTGAAGGGAGCCCCTGGAGCCTCTGGCCTGGCCTGCTGCCCCTCAAAGCAGCACCAACAAAAGGGGGTGCTCAGAGCCCTGTCCAGCCTCATTTGCAGTCCCTGGTGCTGCACAAGGTGCATCCAAAGACACTGAAGGCCCTGGCAGGTTGAGCTCTTGATCTCATCTTTGAAAAGGTGTGGCAAGCAGGCACCAGGAAAAGCCAAGCTTGTCTGCAAAAGAGAAGGGCCTCAGGAACTGCTGCCCCCAAAGCCCCAGTTCAGTCCTGAGAGAGGCACAGCAGGGTGTCCATGGGGCTCTGGGATATCCCCAGCGAGGAGACTCCACAGCCTCTCTGCACAATCTGGGCAGGGCTGGGCACTGCCCAGGGCAGAAGTTCTGCCTCCTGTGCAGGGCAATTCCTGGGCTCAGGCCCTGCCCGTCCCTCTGGGGCCATCGCTGGGCCCTGCACACAGGGACAGACACTGCGGGGAATTTGTTCATTGTGGAGAATGATGGCTGAGGCTGGATCTGACTGCTGCCTTCAGCTACTAAAGGAGAGATGTAGAGGAGATGGATCCATGTTCTTCTCAAAGTGTGTGAGAAGCCACAAATCCCAGAGGCATCAGGTGGAATTCCATGCAGGGAAAGTTCCCCCAGGGCAGGTGGTTAAGGCAGAGAGGCTGTGGGATAACTCTCCCTGATCACACTCAAGTCTGGCTGGACAAAGCCCTGACCCAACACTCCAGCTGCCCCTGCTCTGCTGCATCCCATGGAGTTTTGCTCCCTGGCCTGCTGGGTGTCTCCCTTGGCGTTTTGAAGACATGACAAATTATGCTTTGAAGGACTTGCCAGCTAAATCCTTCCCCTGCAGTTTTGCTGTATTATAGATCTAATTTCCACGCATCCATCTTTTGAACTTTATCATTTTCATCCTTCCAAAATATGGAAGCAATATTAAAGTGTCGCTAAAACCCGATGGATTTAACAAAAGTTATGCTGATTAATGGAGGCAATTACTTCTCTATTAAAAAGTTCCAGAAATGAACTAAAACGATATTATTTCAATTCAGTTTTTTAGTTCTTTCACTTAACACAATGGCTTCTTCTATGACAGGAGTTAAACAACGAACAAGGCAGAGAAAGACATATTGCAGAGCACTTCATCAGGGAAATACATTTCAAGTTCTCTCATTGCTGAAGTTTTTTATTCAGTTTACGCCCATGAGTACTTTTGCTTTGTAAAACATGGAGAGTTACATGTGACATCTAATGCTACTAAGTGAATATTCCTGTGGTTTTGGGTTCTGTAAATAAGACAGCTGACTAAATCTCAAAAGGAGAAATACTTTGGGGTGTCTGCAGGCTAAGACTGGAGAAACTGCTTAGAAATGATAATCAGGTGGATTTTCTCTCCCAAAGGAAGGTTTGCTAAGCTCAGGTATGTGTTTAGTGCCCTACCAGGTATTTGAGTGATTCAGTAACCGTGACACCCTGGTCTTCCCTCTTGTGAAACAGGGAGCTGCTGCTGTCTCCAGTGCACAAGTGGAAAACAAGGCAGAGGAAATACTAAAAACCCGTGGCAACAACAACAACTGCTGAGCAGCAGCCTCCTCACTTGCTGGAGTGTCTGTTCATGGGTTTTTTACTCTCCCATAGTCTCAGCCAGAGGGGTAATCCCTATGTCTAGTGCATGAATAATGTACCTTTTAATAACATTATAAAAGTATTAGTGCTGCTTTAATCTTATTTTCGCGTCAGTCACAACTGGTATTTGGCATGGTAAAACACTCCCTCCAACATGGCCATAGAAGCTTAACTTTGCAGCACTGTTCAAAAAAAAAAAAAATAGAAAACCAATTAGCTACTTATTATTGAATGGGCAGCTGTCAGTGCCCTGTGAGAATCAGAGCCCAGAGTGGTGTGAGCAGGAAGCACAACAGCTCTGCACCTTGCAGGCAGGGCAGACAGTGGGTCCATGATGGAGTAGCTGCTGCTCCTCCTGCAATCAGGTGTGCAAATACAGCATCGCTGGCACTGACAATGCAAATGTGCTCGTCTCTCTGTAGCCTGTTTGGTGCAAATGTCCTCAAAAGCATGAAATGAAGCACAGGGAACAAGAAATATGCACAAGTTGTTACACAGAGCGTGGAAGGGGTGTTTGCTCAGACAGACTCTGAGCACCATCTGGGAGACAAGTGTTTAGTTTTGCAACAGATTGCATAATTTCCATGTAGAATCTGGAGAAAAGCTCTAAATGCTTTAATAGATAGTTGATTTAACATGCGTTTAATCTTTGTTTTGTGTTGTCTTAAAGGCTATGCATATGTTGTGAATGACAGAAGTAGTCATTAACTTATTACAGCGCTCATCCCTTTGCACAATTTGCTTTCTTTTCTCCTCTCCTCGGTGCGTGTGTCTGTGTGCATGCAATCTTTCACCTTACACAGTTCCCCTTCCCAGCACATGGTAATTAATCTTAGTAAAAGCCAAGCATCTACTGCATATGCATGCCACTTGATTGATTAGATTAAAAATTTAATGTTACAGTTCATACATTAGCAATATTTCAATATAACATACACCAAGGGCTCGGCTATCAATAACAGGAATACTTGAAGAACAACACAAATTAACACCTGAAGCATAAAGAATGACCTTGAGAGAACAAAATGCTGGATGTAAAACACATTGCTGGGAGTGGATTTAGGCTGAGCACCGTGTTTATGTGCTGAAACAGCTGTAGGGAGCACTGCCCCTCAGAACAGGAACATTTCTGATAAAGAATTTCTCACCTGGAGCATTCTAGAAGTGGTACAACGCGGAGAAACTCTGCATTCATTTTTAGGCTTTTTTTTTTGGTGGTATCCACCTCAATGCATCCTCTGCTGCAGACCAAAACAAATCTATACATGACAGCCTCCTTCACTTTTCTTCTTGCACAAGTTAATCAAAACATTGGAAGACATAAACTTGAGAATTCACTTTAGTAGGACCAGAAGCGCAAAGAAAAATAATAAAATGAGTATAAAAAAGGCACGCTGTCTCATGTGACATTGTTGTGGCAAAATGAAATACCAGCCTTCATTTGGATATCTGTTCCTCTGTATCCAAAAGCAAAATTACATCAAGATCCTTCCGCGCTGATGGACTTGCAATGCAATCCACAGCAGCATCTCTGAACCCTGAGCAATGATAATGCTTCCAAACCTGCCATAAACTGGGTCAGCTGTACAAAGAAATTGTAAAAAATGATGCCGTAATTCAATTTAGCACTGTGTGAAAAGTGCACAATAGCAGGATTAAAGGACCTGAAAATGAAGACAAGTGGTTCATTATTAACTCCTTAAATGTTGTTCCCTCTGCTTTTCCTGGAATGTCATTTATTCCTAGCTTAGAATTGTAATTTCCTTGTCATGATATACTGGGTACATTCTATATTGCCTCTCCATATGAGCACATTGAAGTTTCCCCAAAGGCTTAATAAAGTTTATGAAATAAGACAGCATTCACTACTCATTTTATCCACTCAGGTAACAAAATAAATTAGGAAGAGAAGGCATTATACAATCATATAAAAGCTGTGATGTGAATAAAACATAGTCAGCTTTAAGAAAAGTAAAAAGGAAAAAAAACCCAGCTGTTTAAGTGGCCAAAACAAAAGTAAAATTATAATAATAATTTTAAAAAAAGTAATGCTAAAGCTGCAAACGGAAAGGGCTTGTATGCCCAGAGCCCTGTGTTCCATTCAGAGGCAACTCCAAAACGAGTAACAATCTAAGAGAAACCAGCCTGGAATGATTTAAAGAGCTGGGTAAAGCCTAAAGATGAAAAAATAATAATAATAATAAAATTTTTTTAAAAAAATCCTGCTTTAGGGGAGCAATTGTACTTTTGTGTATGAATCTATAAAAAACCTCCTCTGAATTCTTCACTTTGAGAGCTTAGACAGCTTTAATTAAATTCAGTCTGGACATCTAAAAATAAGTTGATAATAGACAGAAATGCAGCCTTACTTCTGCTACAGAAAATTGTCTTTCTTCCAAACAGTTACATGTTTGATAACACTAATTTTTTAACTTAATCTTATTCTTGGCTGGCAGAGGTTTGATGCAGAACTCTAGTGGGCAGTTGGAGTTTTTGCCTAAATTGTTGGATAGTGTGGTCCAGAAGATGTGTTATGGTTCTGGCCAGCTGCCACCCAAACCAAGGGATCTGCTGGATCTTCATCCTCATCTTCATCCTCATCCTCATCTCCTGCCCTGCCTGGTGCTCCCCTGCCAGTGGCAGCAGTGCCCTGGCTCTGGCTGGGGCACAGCTGGGTGCAGCCAGGGCTGGGTGAATGTTCTGGAACCAGTCTGGGGTCCCTCTTATTCAGTGTATTCGTGGCACTTTCCACACCAGGAGCTGCCATTGCTTGGCCCTTGGGATAAATAAATCAAGAGCTGGCACAGGAGAACAATCCTGACAATCCAAAATAAACCAGCCACGGGAGCGAGGATCAGCATGGATGTTATTGCTAACCAAGGAGTCTCAAGCCCAAATTTAGTGACTCATCTGCAATTTACAATTTGTGCTTTAATGAATTTCTCGTTCCTTCTCTGCTCCCCTATCTCAATTAGCAGCAGTAATTATCTGGATTACTGCTCCCTTTTGTACTCACAGTTACACGGTCCCAGAGCACAGGAGCTGGATGATACATCAGATATTTCAATATTTTTGTTGTGCACATCTGGTGGCACACAAATTGTGGCCTGCCCTCGTTTCAGCTTATAATTCGCAGAAAAATCTTTGGCCAATGAGCTCAACTGCAGCATTACTGGTGGGGCTGCCATTAGGTCAGCACGAGAGGAGAGAGCAGCTGAGCATTTAGGAAAGTATTCACACAGAGACAGTTCACTCCGTGCCACAGCGGGCACCACGAGCAGAAAATGTTTAAAATATTGTGACAGACCAGTTTGCATTGAGAATAAAGAGAGAGAAAAGGGATACATTCATTTAACTGTGTCAATTATCATTAGGCAATTAATGCTTTCTCCATCTGTGGTCACAAACAGAAGTTCTTTTCCATCACAAGTGGTTACACGTGATGGCTGTAGATTTGCTTTCATCTCTAGGAACAGAGAAGAATGCAGAATTTACCAGTTTCTTTTTAAAAAGTCTAAATGCTTAATTAGATAATAGAAAATTGACTGAAGGAATAAAGTAAACTTTAAAATCAGAGTGGGAACAATTCTTTCCACTCTAAGCATAACAATAATAATAATAATAGTCAATTATATTTATGAGATAAATGTATAAGTCCTTTCTGCTGCTTTTTTTCTCAGTTTTTGCAGTTTTCCCAGCTTGGGTGATGACAATGATTCAACATTGATGTTTGCTTGTAGTTAATCTCATGTTTAAGCTATGGGGATCTGCAGCCAGAGGTTTCATACTCTGGCAGAGTGCTCTATTTACAGAGGATAAAAATCAATGTTCCCGTTGCTCTCGGATTTTTTTAAAGGTTTTTTTTTCCCCTGGTATTTTTTTCTTGATGCATAACTGCACTTCTGGAACTCCCTTAATTTCATAGTGACTTTATGGTAACTTTCAAGGCTTGTTGAGCCTTGGCCTCACACTCACAGCACTTAACTGAGCCCACACAAAATCAGCGTGCAGGGTAACTGCATGAAACTTGGGTTAGCTCAAGCTCGACGCACCATGTCTACCAGAGCATCAGATATCTATCATGGCCGTGCAGCAGGGAAAACTTCCAGATTTCAGGTTCAGAGCATGAAAAGGATGTTGGTGTTGAGTTGGATGCTGCTGCACAGAGCAGCTCTGCACCCGCTGGGCCACGTGAGCACTGAGGTACACGGGGATTAATTTAGAAAGGTAATCCATGGCCTGATCAGCAAAAGATTAAAATACTGGGAGTAAAAGCCAACTGGGGCACAGCAAAATGAGGGATGGAAATCACAGCAATATAGTCCCACTTTTCATAGTTTATTCATTTATTCAGTTACTCATCTTGACCATGGTGAAAGCAGAGTGCAGTTTGCTCCATGCATACCTCACTGTATATGAATGCTTGTGTCTCAGTAGGAATAATCTGCATTTCAGGGATGGCATCCAATAGCTGCTGAAATCAAAAGAGAAGTTTGTATTGATCTCCAGCTTATTTGAACCAGGTCCAGATCAGGGAAATAAGTGATACTTTCTGTGTTTCTGAGTGAAGGAACACGCATCAATTAATGGGGCCACAGCTGGCTCCTGGCACCGTCTGTGCAGAGAAATTGCCAATTGCTTCGGGTAGGTATGGATGAAATTAAGGCTTTTGGGGTGGAAATGGATGTACAGTCCTTAGATATTTTATATGAAAATCCTTAGATATTTTATATGGAAAATCTTGTTTTTCATAATGGACTATGAGAGCAAAGAACCAGGAGGTTCAAAAGTGCCATTTGTGTGCCAGAGCTCCTGCTGTGTCCCTGTGCAGGGGTGCCACCTGCCCAGCCAGCAGAACAAGCCATTGCTTGGATGAACCCCCTGGCAAAGCCAGAGCTTGTGCAGAAAGGGGGAGCAAATTTGCTTTCTTGGGGTGAAACTGGGGGGGACACAACCTCAGGGTAGGTGAGAGATGGCAGCACAACCTTGGCGTGCCCAGGGTTACAGCAGGAGGGGACAGAGGAGAACGAGTGTGGACTTCTGCATGTGTTTGCTCAGATGGATGAGCAATTAGAGGAGGCAGAGATTTAGGAGCCAATAAACCCTCAATAGAAGGCAGACCTGTGTGCCTGATGAGGTAGTCATTTAGGCCCACAACAAGTGTCACTGCAGTAATTAGAATTTACTGAGAAATCTGATTGGAATTTCTGCCTGATGAGAGCATTGCCAACTGCTTTTGATGCTGGCTGATAGCACCAGTAACAGGCTGGCAACACCTGTTCCGAATTCTTTACCAGCAAAAGGAGAAGATGCTTTTGAGTGGGTTTATCCTTAGCATCTCCCCTTTCATTTCCAGCCTCTCAAATCCTTTGTAAACAAATAAACAGCAGTGATATTTTAAAGGGTTAGTTGTGCCAGACATTGCTCAAGCTCAGTTAAGAAGAGGTGCCATATATGTATTTTACATTCTTCATCTCCATATTACGTTTGCTGTCAAGGTTTGGATTCATTTTACAAGTTTTCAAAGCGGTACTATTTTATTCTGATGTTTTTCAGAAGCACTGGCAAAGGGTTTTGCTGTCCTCTTTCTGGAGTTTCAGCTTGCTTGAAACAAAAAAAAAAGATTATTTGTAGTAGATCAATATTCCCTTAAGATGTAAACTCAGCAGCTCTTACATGTGAAGCAAGATTTGGCCTGGCCAGGACTCTGAAGTTGGATCTCGAGGGCTGCAGAAATTGTGATGAAGAATCAATAACCAGAACAATCTCTCGCAGCCCTGTGGAGCCTCTCACCATCTGCTTTTGTCTTGCTGTAACTGGAAGTGGTTTTCTGCAAAGGAGATGCAGAATGGAGGAACAGGAAATTCATGTGACAGTTTCAGTGCTGGACAGGATTGCGAGTTTGCTCCCAGAGGTGGGGTTTTGCTGTCAGCAATGGTGTTCTTCCCTCCTAAATTCACACTGAAAGAAGCACTGACGGCCCCACCCCTCTCAGCTGGGATGTGCTGCTCCCTTTGGCTCTTCCAGCAGAGGCTGTGTCACCCTGGGTATGCCTGAGTTATAGGCTGGATAAAGTGAACAACTCTTATACAGCATTTTGGGGTGAAAGGAGCAGTTTCAAGCCCTGCAAAGGTGTGCACAGTATTTTGCTCTCCTAAACAGCATTCCTGGATCTGGATGTGACCAAGCTGAGCTTTCCTGTGTCCATTCAATGTCCTTGCAAGAGAATGAGTCAGGATGATGCTGCTGGACATGCCCAGCAGCTTTGTGTCCCCCAGGGCGTGAGGGACTCTGGACAGAGGCCCAGATGTGAGTTCAGAGACGGGGTTGGATTTGTGCCCTCTCACAAGGAGCTGCTCTCAGCCGTTCAGCCAGGCTGGAGATCCAGGGCAGGCTGAACATCTCCGCAGCCAAGTGCTGGGGTGAGGGTTTACAAGGCAGGCAGGAACCCTGTTGTGTTTATGAACGATCCAAGAGGCACAGAGAGCCTGCAAATGGCTGCATGGCCATAAAACAGGAGAAAAGTTCAGATGCTGCACACTGGGATGTTGCAGTTCTGTTCCTGCAAGGCCTTTGTGTCGTGAATGACCTGCTCATTTATGGATCCCTCTCTGCTTTTCTCTCCAAGCCATTGTTCTGCTGGGTTAATTAAAACCCAGACAATTAAGTATACAAAAGTGCACTCGGGCTGCTGCGCACACCCGGCTGAAAACACGGCCAAATGGCCAGAAACAAGTTAGTGGACATGTGAGCTTTGTCACTGGAGGAAAATGACTGGATGTGAAACTCATTAGTGGGAAGCAAAGTGACATTTAAATTATGCTGCTGTTCCTCCTACAGGCTTCTGACAGGGTATGTGCAGAAAGAGAATTACATGCACGTAGATGAAATGCTTGAAAATAATAACTTAATGTGTTTGGTTCTTAAATGAAAAGTGAGCCATGTGAATCTCCACAACTCCACCATGGAAAGGCAACGCTACAACTCCTCAGATCTTCAGTGCAGCAACCAGCATCCTTAAATGCTGGCCTGACGCCATTTCTGTTGAACCCACACAAAAGAATTTGTCATGTGGAGAGTGGAACAGCTGGCAAAAAAACCAAAAAAACCCTAAAACAAAACAAAAAAAAAGCGTGAGCAGCTAACTTAGCATTGTCATGGGTAAAAGGCAGCAATGAATCACAGGCAAGAGCAGAACTATCGGGGGGGAAAAACCCATGAATTAAGGTGATTCCAGTGTAATATCAGGCTCTGTTGAGGAAGTGATCCACAGATGGACAGAGAAGTGGGGAAGAAATGGCTTCAGACAGGTAAAGGCTAATTTTTGGTGTTGGAAAGAAAGCTTCATCCTTCTTGTCTCAGGCCCCAGTTTAAAAAGGGTATTTATCCACGGGGTTAACTTCATCTGCTCCACTAACTGCACTCCAGTGAGAGATAAGGAGATAATTAAAATTACCACCATGCTTAATCAACTTGCCAGCATAGGGATACTCTCTTGAATTGGGGCACAATTAAATTAAGCTTAGCTTCTTCCAAATATATGCAAGAAGTAGACATCTGGCAAAGTCTAGCTGCAAATGCACAGAGCTGCATTATGACACTCTCCAAGGACAAAGGAAATGGAAAGTGAAAGGGTTTGGGAGAGCAAGAGTTCTGCCAACTCCTTTAATCTTCATCTTGCAGTGCAGACCATCAATCCCACCAAAAAATACAGCTGATTTCACTCATTTGTTGCTAAACCAGGAACCTGGTGCTTTCACTTGTTTGCCCCTAGATGCATAAATACCTGTGCAATGCATGCATGTATGCTAATGCAGGATATTTTACAGAATTTCCATAAGAGTCTCTAACTGTTGTGTTTCACAACAATTTATAACTGCAATTAAAAGGTCTGGAAATTATATTAGAGGAAGCAGACTAATTGAGCTAATTAGACACAAGATCAAGGCCCTCCTGGCCTTGAAATCTATAGCTCCATGAAAGGGAGTCTGTGGATATTTGCTGAATCTGAGGATATTCATAATCAGCAGTTACAGTTCTGTCCATCTACAAGGGCATCAAGGACTTCATGCTTGCAATATGCCCAGAAGGTAAACAGCAGAATCTCTATCCAGTTTGCTGAATCACAAAGTTGAGAGGGCCAGCTAAAGCCCCAGCTGGAAGTAGTCATAGCCAGAGTTTGTGTTGGCAGTTCCTGAACCCCACAAAAAATTCAGGTTGGGGCTGGTAAAACTCCTGTGACTGCCAGTGGTGCTCTCACTCTCTGAAAAGCCAGAAAAAAACCCAAACAAGATCCTACGGAGCACTTTCTATTTTAAAAGATGTTTATCTTTACCTTGAACAGGTAGCAGCCCGTTCCTTTTACTTAACTATGTGAAGAAAGAGAATAATTCTCTTTTTCTTCTGCTCAGACTGTAGGAGTAGTAAATTCATTCACTGTTTTCTGCTTTTCTGTGTTCTCTGTGTAATTTGCTGTTTCAGGCATGTGGTGAAGGTTGTAGAAGTACTAATGGATGTTGAAGAAATGATTTATTAATTTATTCCTTGGTGAGATATCACTCGAATGCTCTGGAATTGCACCAAGTCTCCTGAATTCCCGAGTTTTCCAAGATGGCTTGTTCTAGCCCGAGCAGTAAAGCGTAATCAGAGAGCTCTGCTTTCATCCTCCTTTCCCAACAGCTCCCTCCTCTTGCTGGGTTCTCAGTGTTGGCCTTGTCACTGCTCATCCTGGCAAAGCAAACTCTGACACCATCTGTGTTTCTGTAAGGGGCAACAGCAACTCAGCCCCTGGACCTCCTGCTCGGGCAGAATTTGCCGCTTGTGCCAGTTCTCACCCCAAATCTCAGCAGGCTTGGCTTGGAGGAGGTTAAAGGCTTGAAGCCCTAAAGTTCAGAGTTAGAAAGTTAGCTCCCTGG
>VYZT01058722.1:109695-148055 GCA_013400735.1 Pomatostomus ruficeps | reverse complement strand
GCTGGAAATCAGGAAAAATGAGATTGTTGTCTGAAATTCTGTTCTTTGAGATGTGAGCAAAACCTGCTGGAAAGCTGAAGAAGCTGAAGACGTGATTAGCATGTTATCAAACCTGCCCATGCTGGACACTTCCCCATAGAAACAAAGTGAACTCTTTCATTAATAGGAATCCCAGACAACCATTCTGACATGCTGATTTTTATTTTCTTCCATCAAAGAACGCAGCTTGTGAGGGAAAGAACATTCTAATATCCCCACCATCTTTCCCTCTTCCCTTTCAAACTGCACAGAGCACATCTCCTCATTTCTCTCTTGTGTTGAGGCACTCTTTTACAGCAGTGGGCTGTGAAACCAGAACTCCCACTGACACAGGATCAGAGACAGGCTTAAGATTTTAGAGGTGGTTCTGAAGTCCTGAGCAGCCCTTCAAAAGCTCTGTGCTTTTAGCTGGGCTGAATCACTACTGTCTTCAGATCTAATCTTTCCAGCAATTGATTTTCCCTTTATCCTCTGTGACCAAACTTCTCCCATGGGAGGAATTATGGTCCCGGCTTTCCTAAAATTCTGTAATTCTTATTCCCAGAGTGGCACAGAAATGGGTCACACTTTGAGTCCTGTTTACACGAGCTCTGCAAACTTATTCAGTGCTTTTCTCATGCAGATGGTTGCATGTAAGAAAACATATTTGTTAGATGTAAATTTTAGCTGCTTGGGGTCTCTATCTCTGTGTAATATCGAGCCTAATGTCAGCAAAGGACAACATTTATGTTTTCATTTAAATATAAAGTAAGCAGATGGGACTTCTCTCATCCATAGAGTAGTAAATTAAAACCAAAAGTAACAATTTTTTTAATGTTGTGCTCTGCTGGGATGAGAGCTTGGCGTTATGACATCTGCTCTGCTTTGAGGATTCCGGGAGCTGCTGTACAGCATTTTCTGTAACACTGAGATGAATTCTGCTGATATAATTTTTGCATAATCCTGGGAGAGGCACACAGAGCGCCTGTGCTGCTCACCTCCCTCAGCAAATAGCCCAGTGCAGCCTTTGATGCTGTCACAGCAGATGTCAATAATGATCACCATGGCTGAATCTCTGCCACAGAATATCCAGCCGAGATTATCTGAACAGGGAGGCAACGGCAAAGAGAAGAAAAGAGGCACCAGTCTGACAAGGTGTAGCTTGGTATCCCAAGTAAACAGCTTTTCCTCTGTCATATTTAGAATTCAAATTTTCTGTGAATCTGCCAACCATTTCAGCAAGTTATTGAGATTCCATGAACATTCACAGGATCAGTGAGGTTGGGAAAGCCCTCCCAGCCCACTGAGACCAAGCTGTGCCCTGTCCCCACCTTGTCCCCAGCCCAGAGCTCTGAGTGCCACCTCCAGCCCTTCCTGGGACACCTCCAGGGCTGGGGACTCCAACCCTCCTTAGGCAGCCCCTGCCAAGGCCTGAGCACCCTTTCCATGGGGAAATTCCTGCTGGTGCCCACCCTGAGCCTCCCCTGGCCCAGCCTGAGGCCGTTTCCTGTGCTCCTGTCCCTGTGCCCTGGGAGCAGAGCCCGACCCCCCCGGCTGCCCCTCCTGGCAGGGAGTTGTGCAGAGCCAGAAGGGCCCCCTGAGCCTCCTTTGCTCCAGGCTGAGCCCCTTTCCAGCTCCCTCAGCCCCTCACATGACTCACTCTCTGGAGAACACTCCAAATGTTTCTTCAATAGGTCGAGATCTTATGGTGCCAAGAGACCATCAATATTATCTTGACATTTGTCTTTTAATAATGCTCTGTTAAAAGTTTTCATCGTTAACCAGACACAAAGCGTGACTAGTAAGTGATTAGATCATCCTGGAGAGTTCAACACGAAATGCCACAGCTATGGCTTAAAACTGAAATGCCTCTTCCCTCTCTGTAATCCAGATTGCTCCGAGGGTGCTTAGGAAGGAGACATCCTCTTGGATCTTTCAGGAGAACACTTTTGGCAAATCCAGACAAAATACAAGTTCTTCCTGTAAATTTACATAACTTTTTTTTTCTTTTTTCTTTTGTTTTAAATTAACACTGCCAACCTGACAGGAAGTGCTTTTTTCAGTAAGATTGTGTTCAGTATTCACAAGCAGTTCCCTTCTGTTTGAGGAGAATGAACAGTGGGTGACACTAAGCGACATGAGAAAACAGAAGTTGTGTGTTTATTTCAAGGCTGTGCAATTACTTTAGTTGATGTTTTTGTTCCATGACAATAATGACACAGTTTCTCACACAAATATAATAAATAGTTAATATCGTGAATGATGATATTTTAGGGAATCACATTGAGAGAAGGAAAAAAAAATCTTATTTGGTCTCAAGTGTTCCTATAAATTTGCTGTGCAAGAGGAAATATGATGAATAAATATGTTACATAGACTTCTGTGGGTAATTTCATATACATGGAGACCCTGGGACTGGGGCTCTGTGCAGGTGCAGAGCAGCATTAAAATTGATGCAATTTTACAATTTAATCCTTTATGGAAAATGAACTTTCCTCCTGAATCAGCCAGAATGCCTGGGTTCTGTCAGCAGGAGCTGGTCCCTCATATTCAGGGGTCTCTGAGCTGCCTCCTTCCCAGACACCTGCCCATATTCCCCATTAGCCTTGCTCAACCCCAACATGTTTTCATGAAGAATTTTGAGCAAGGAGATCTTGAGAATGTTTTCCTTTGTTTTTCACTGGAGCTGCTGTTGTGGGAATGCAGAGCTGGAGTGCACAGGCATGGGGAGGGGGCCATTTAACACACCCACTGGGAACCTGAGGGATCAGGAATATCCCAGACACCACCTCCTTCTGCGGACTTCAGCCAGGAAGAAACGCCAACCTTCACTCACAGCTTCTCTTGAAAAATTAAGGAACATTTCCTTCTCTGAGCCAGATGGCTAAAGCAGAGGTTTCCTCTTCTACCCTCATTTACCTCAGCAGCTCAACTGCTCACTGAAGAGGCAGGGCACTTCAGAGCACTGCTTCTTCTATCCAGGGAGCTGAAATTCAAATTCAAATGCTTATCAGTGTTCCTGGAGAGTGCTTCATCACCACCGTGGGCTGCACCCTGCATCTCTGGGAGCAGGGGAAGGAGTGCTCTCCTCCGGTTTTTAAGGGAAGCAGTTTATTTTGCATGATACACTAATTAGGAAGCAGATGCACTCCTTTGCAGTCTGATCCTGTGGCTAGGAAGGAGGAATAATGCAGGTTCAGATTCCCTGAAACACGGGAAGTCATTCCAAAGAGACCTCCTGCACTCCGCTGTGTTCTGCGAACTGGATGTAAGGAGTTAGCACTGATTATCACTCCTGCTTTCTTTTAATCCCACATTTTAAAGATCTCATGAAATTTTAAAGTTCTCATTAAATTAAAAATGAGCATTCTGTGCTGGAACAGTTTTGTTCTTTAGTAATAATGGAGAAAATAGCATCTGGTCTTAGCAAGTAGCAATCCCACGTGGGCTCTGGAAATATATTTGATTGTCTTTAGGGCAAGAACTAATTCGGAGAAAGGCTCTTTATTTGCCACCTGTGAGCCTTGACCTTGACCTAGAAAGTCTTTCCTCACTGTTGCATGAGGGGCAATTAAACTTCTGTGAAGCAAAACCTCCCTATCCTAGCAAAGTATGTCAAGTGTATCCGAGCTCAAACCTCCAGCCTCATTTTATTCCTTTTAAATGTGCCAAGCTGCCTCACATTAATTTGAATAAACTGAGAACAACAGCATTTAATAGGTTTGGAAAACTTGAAAGTTTCTTTAATTTGTTCTGGGTAGCTAGGATTTATTTATGTTGAGGGGAAAGCAGGTTTCCAAAATAAGTGAGACACAGATTTCCAGCAGGAGGAGTGGGGATCAGTCACGGTGCTGGGACCAGGATTATTTAATATCTTCATTAATGACACAGATGAAGGGATCGAGGGCACCCTCAGCAGGTTTGCAGGGGACAGAAGAAGGAATTTTGAAGAGACACACACAATACCAAATACATGATTCCAAAGTAGACTGTATTAACAGTTCATACTGCTTGGCACTAAGATGATCATTACAGGATAGGAATTACATCATACCATATCCATTGATAAATTAGAAATTCATGAGAGACAAAATATTTAAAAAACCACTCTTTATTATATTTATTTATTATATTTGAAACATGACTGCCTTTCAGTCATCAAGATCAAGTAAAATAAAATTCATCACATATTTTCCAAAGTAATTTAGATATATCTGGATGTTCCTCAAGCCATTAAAATAATAGTGATGGCTATAAATAAATTTAGCATTTTCCCAGCACTTATTATTATTATTAGAATGCCTCTGTGAACAAAGCTGCTTTTGTTAACTTGGGACCAATTAATAAAGCAGCGCCTGCCATGATCTGTGGATCATCAGAACACTGATTAGGAGAGCTGTAGCAAATTTGGCTTTCTGTATAAAGGAGTGATCATTTTCACTGCCTGCTAGAGAAACAAAAATTTACCTGCAAACACAACCTACTGTTTAAAGGAAGGGAAAAGATGTGACTTGCTAACTACTGCTGGGGGAAGTTGTTGGGTTTTTTTAAATAACTTTTGGTCCACCTGCTTATAAAAGCAGCAGACGCTTCATGGTCCAAGGTTCACACTTTATAGTCCGTCACTACAGATTATTCTATAATAGCGTCTAATTGGAGTCCGGTGTGATCTGTACAGTGTGACTCGGTTGGAAATGCAGCATCTCTGGTCACCTTTGCTGCAAAAAGTGCTGAAATCGAATCGAAAAGCGAGGGAAAGGTGCCTGCCCGGCACTACCGCTGTCAGACTTTGCTGTGCTCGGTTTGCACCGTTTGATGGACCCGAAACAGGGAACGTGGGTTCGGTCCCCAGGCTGGTGAGGGGCTGCATTGAGGGTCCTGTTGGCCCAGGGCTGCTGTTCCTCCTCTCACGCCTCCTCTTTCACTTTGAACCCTTCATGAATCCCATCTCTCCGGTCGCTCAGGTGTTTTTCCCTTAAGGCAGGGCCTGATCGCCCTCCCATCACCCAGCGAGAGCCTTGGATGTGCCTCGAACAGCCCCGCACAGGCTGAGCCCGACTCGGCTGCGTGCCAGGGGAGGGATGCAAAGAGCTGGAGAGGGCCCAGGATGGACATGGCAAGGAGCACTGGCATGGCTTTGTTTCCGTGCCCCGTTTCATTTCCCGAGTGCACCGGGGCTTCAAATCCCGCTCTGCCGGCTGCTCGGCGGGTCTGCCTCTGACAGCCTCGGCTGCAGGGAGAGACAAGGAGAGGCACAGCCGAGCCGTGCCCAGGCTGCTCGATCGCCCCAAGCTGTGCCCAGGCTGCTCTATCTCCCCGAGCCGTGCCCAGGCTGCTCGATCGCCCCAAGCTGTGCCCAGGCTGCTCTATCTCCCCGAGCTGTGCCAAGGCTGCTCTCCTCAAGCCGTGCCATGGCTGATCACCCTGAGCCGTGCCCAGGCTGCTCTCCCCAAGCCGTGCCCAGGCTGCTCTCCCCAAGCCGTGCCCGCCGCGCTCCCTGCACGGAGCTCAGCTGCCGGAGCGCCCGGGCTCAGCCCGTCTCCATCCCAGGCTGAGCCGCAGGCGCGTTCGGGATTCACGCCCGGCTGTTCCGCGTCCTGCATGGGAAATCCCGCTAATTGGGTAAACCCACTCTGGTGTACAGGCACCAACTGGCAGACGCGACTTTCACAATGAGAGAGATCCGTAATTTTCAAATGTAACTAACAATTTGTGACAATAAAGCAGCAACAGGAGCCAAGATGCTGGCACTTCTCCTTGTCACCTCTTTCAAGCACACTGACTAGAATTTGCATTTGTTTCCTTTCCAAAGGCAGTTACTTATTTATAAAGTAGGCATTTAATGCTTGCAGTTTCTTTGGCACGATTTTATTTTTAGGCAAAGTCTCTAAAGAGTTTAGTGTTGTCTCTCTTAAGGAAAGTACTCAAAGAGTAGTTAATTAATGCTGCATCAAACCAGAGAAATGGCATCCTCCACTCACACAACAGACATCAGAACTGTCTCTGAAAGGGTAAATAACAACTGTGAGACAGGAAAGTGAAGATGATAGGAGTGTATGAAATTATGGGTGACACAGACACAGTAAATCAAAAATTCTCTTTTAAACTTCCTGATGGTGACAAGGGCAATGCACTTCAAACCTACAGAAGGCAACAGTTCCTCACTGCCCAGTGCAACTGTCCATTGTCATTCATACTGCAGTGCCTTGGTCAAACAGCTGCATCTGTGTCTCCCTTGTCCAGTGCATATTCCTGCCTTGTAGGGCTCCTTCCAGGGGAATTTTTAATTTTTTTTCATTTTTAGATCAGGCCCTGGGCCACGATACACAGGATATCAATCATTCTTTCCCTGGAGGATGAACTCCCCCAAAAATTCTATGCATGAAGGAAGGTCAGTGTCAGAATAACATTTTCAGACGAAAAGTATTCTTTGCTTGGCATTTGGCTGTGGGCATAAATCTTTAAAGAGAAAAAAGAAAACAAAAAAGGATAGAAGGTTGGAGGGGAGGTTTTCAAATGCTGGCTTAAGCAGGGAGGGAGTATCTGGATAAATGAGGGGCAGCTTTTACAGGTGTCCCAGGTTCATTGTCCTGGTTCCCGGCGGCGGGAGAGCCCGGGGGCAGCTGAAGCCCCATGGCCCCGAGGCGGTGCTGTCCGTGAGCCCCGAGCGGCTGTGCCCGGCTCCAGACCCGCGCTGGCACTGCCCATCTGCTCCAGGAGCTGCAAACACCCGGCCCCGAGCTCTGCGAATGCTCCTGCGCTGCTCCCAGCGCTCCGCCGGCCAGCAAAGCCTCGCCCTGTCTCTTGTTAAAAACCTCCTGCTTCACATCCTGCCTTTCTGTTGTTGTTTGCAGGCGCTTTTTTGGCGATTTTTCTTTTTTTTTTAGGGTGAGTCCTTAATTGCTTGTTGTCAGAACAAGTTTGGTGGGCTGTCTGGAGCAGGAGGTTGGAGTCATTAAATCTAACAGTTCTGACATGGTTCCTTAGCAGCTCCTGAGTGCCACTTGACGGATGGATGTCTGGAACGATCTCCTCATTCCTGCTGACATTCCCCACCAAATCCAAGCCGTACAAAATGTCTCAAATCCCAGCAATCACCTATTAGCAATGAATTACTCTGTGGCTCTCCGGATCTCTAGCGGTGGTCTCCGAGAGCCCAGCCCCATATGGCATTTGGAAGGGATTCGGCATCCCATGGATCATGTGCACATTTGCAGCTTTGTCAGTAACGAGAGGAAGAGAAAGAGACCCAAAGCCAAGATTCACTGCTGGAGGTAGAATGCAATTGCCCCTCTCTGTGGATTATTGGGGACAAGGTGACCTCTTTAAGGCCCCTCCAGGTTTAGGGTTTTGTCCAAGCCCTCCATGTCCCATCCGTCCCCATCGTCCCCACTCTGGTTTAAGTAACAAATGGGTTTTGAAATATCTGTGGAGCATCTGTCAGTGCCCACTGCCAAAGCAAACTGAACTACATGTCCAACCAGCTCAGACAACTCCTACGGTGTTTTTGGCCACTTTAATAAACCAAAGAAATGGAAAATTCATTTGAAAATTTCCTGTAAACCAACAAAAATTTTAATTTTCAAACTCAACTTGAATTTTATGAAGATAATTCGTATCAAATATTATATAGGTGGAAGCTGCTCTGTTTCATTCAGTTTCTGGAGAAAAATAATTATGCTCTTTACAATTTGAAGTGCATTTGTATTCCTTCCAAACAGTCCTATTACAACAAATGAAGTACTTACTATACATCTTTTTCCTGCTGCTTTTCAACTTAAATTTAATTTTCACATAGATTTATTTAAAACAATTCTCAACATGACTCAGCCAAATGACGAATTTATTGAGGGTTCAGTAAATGTGCAATCCAGTTGAAGTTAAAAATGGCTGCTCTATAATTCTGTGCCTAAATGAAATTACCCATTGTAGCCAGCTATGGTGCATCCATTTAAAGCCTATTTCTTGAGGCACATATTCAATCTTTAACAGAAAGAAAGCATAGTGAAAATACGTTGCTAACAGAAAAATGTATCTATACACATATATAGCTTTAATATGAAGCAAATGTTTTAATTTATTTTACTGTTCTCTGAGCTAGCTTGAGCAGTTATTGGTGGCCACACTTTGTGTGTGCAGAGAATCCACTGCACATGTAGAGGGTGGCTCATTTTTTATGGCTCAAGATACAAGACTCTCTCTGTCCAAATGTAAACAGTTTAAACTTAAGAAGGAAAGTTTAATCAAATGAATTGCAGAGCATAAAAATATTTGTAATGAGATCTCAGTGCAGAAGAGGTTTGTGATTTGTATTGATGACAGAACAGCCTGTGCGAGGACTGTGCCTCAGGCAAGGTGTGAGTCTGTTTTCTGTTCCACTGTTGGCACAAAATCAGCAGTTACCTCAGAGCTAAGGCTGAAATCAGCCCGTCTCTCATAAGCAATGCTTGGGTACTGCATGAGATGTTGCCAAATTCTCCAGTTTTAAGAGTGAGACCCAAAATTTTCCGAGCGAGGAGGCATCACTGAGGTTTCAGGTGCTTGCCCAGCAGGGAGCTGCACTCAACTCTCTTCGTATTTGGGGGTTTTGATCAATTTACCCACATTAAGTTAGGTCAGAATAAAGGTCATTTCTCCATTTCTCCTGCCCAAATGTATAAAAATTGAGCTACTTAACTCTCTGTCCACATCCCCATGCCTGTGTAGCACCTACAGACTTGGTGTAAAATCCCAAATCCACCCCATTTGGTGGAAGAACTCCTGTCCTCCTCACCACTCTGGCTGAGACCTGCATTTCCCACTTCAGACATCCTTTAGGTTGTTTATTCAGAAATATCCTGGCTCATACAGAGGGATTTCCATTGCTGCCTTTGCAGGAACTCATAGATACACAGGAGGACACAATTCCACATCCTCAGCCACTCCCAGGCTCCCAAAGCCAGGCTGCATTCCGGAGTTTCCATTGCATGCAAACGAGACTCCAGCTGTATCAATTACTGGGAGTAGAACTATCTGATTATTTCTTTAAACAAGACCAAGGAAAGCACAAACTGTTTCATCTTCTTTCCCCACCACTTCCACTGCAGATGTCCAAAGGCTGGCAGCTGCATGGAGGTGGGATTTGCTGTGGAATTCCAGGTGAGGAGGGAGCATCTAGCTTGTGGGAGGGAGCACCCAGCTCATTGGAGGGAGCTGGCTCTGGGTGTGTCTTCAACCCCAGAAGCTCAGGGCAAAGGCTGCAGAGCTGATCCAGCTGCCTCTGGGTTCCCTGTGTCTGGGGGAGGATGCTGAGCCCTGTCTGTTATCACAGCCTGTCTGACTCGTGTGGGATCACAGCCTGCTCTGCCCTAGGAGAACTTCATGACTGCAGCGTTACTCCTTGAGACCAGATTAATGGAGTGCAGCAAATACTCAGATATTGATTATGAGCACTCATTTTTCATTGTTGATATCTCCTGCCTGCTAAGCTGTACTGCCAAGTCTGGAATTTAAAGCAGCGCCATGTTCAAAACACCAGAATTCAGAACTCTCTTGCTGTTCCTTTACTTCCTTTAACTCACAGAGGATGTACCAAGGAAGAGCTAAAAGGTTTTGATTTGTTATTAAGCCATGGATTTTAACCAGATCCTGGTTTAAAATCTTTTAACCTGTGTATCAGAAGTTTCCAACCAATTTTATTTTATTTTATTACCACAATGGTTCATCCAAAAAATAGCTTTGTGCCACACAACCAGCATTTCCTGACAGTCCTACAAAAGCATATGGAGCTCCTCAAGGTTTGACTGGATATTCTCAGATTTGGGTAGATTCCCCAGATGGCAGCACAAGGGGTTGCTTTCCTGGGAGAATTTAGTGCTCATGAAGCACAGTTCCAAAATAGTCCCGGAGCTTGGACTGGTATGAAAGCCTCCAGAGTTCCTGGATTCTTCACAAGGCTCGTTAAATCTTTGAAGCTGATAGCACAGTCTGTTGTGTCTTCTGCATTCAGGGACACGGAAGGTAAAGAAGGCATTTGGGGTTTGTTATTTTGAAATCAGCCAGTGAAAGGGGCCTGCCATAAACAAAGCTTATGAATAAATTAATGCCTCTGACAAAGAAGTTAATGATCATATGGACTGAGCCCAAATTCATGATCAATGAATCATGTAGGCTGCTTTGTTTAGGCTTTGGCAAATCAATACTCCATTTTGTTAAACAAGTAAAATAGATTTTTTTGTGGGGGTGCTCTGGGATAATTTTTAAATATAAAGTGTCAGACAAAGAACTCTTCAGGGGTGCTTGAGAGCATTGCTTGGAGCTTTTCAAATTTCTTTGCTTTTGGGGATTTATTGTCTTGTTATGCTTTTACCAGGTGCCAACACACAGCACATAACCAGTTACAGGAAAGGAGCAGTAAAATTGAGAAGGCTCTCTTGTAGGTACAGAGCTGTGAAAAAGCTCAGGACACTTCAGGCTTATTAGTATGGTCCAATTATAGAATAACAGAATTCTTTAGGTCGGGGAAGACCTTTAAGATCATCCAGCCCTACCATTAAGAATGTCCCTGCCTTAGTCTGCTGTTAGAAGAGTTTGGATTGGTAAACAGGAGGAGCTTCTCCATTTCCTGCTCTCCCTGGGTTTGTAACACCCAGCAAATGAATGGTTTTGGGGTTTTTTTAATCATCTTATGTTGGAGTTTGATTTGAGGCAGGTGACTAAATTGTCCTGCCACACTTGTAGTAGGCACAGACACCCCAGCATGTAGCCTGTTGTTTTTTATGACAGAAAGCATAAAAATCAAGATTCCTAAAGGGATTTAGGTACAGAGTGATGCAGATCGATCCTGCTCAAGGGCTAAGAAATAAATTTAGGCTGGACGGTAGAAAGTTTCTATCCAGCAGCAGGATTATGCCAATGCCACAGGAAAAAATTTCAGCAACTAATGTGGGTTCCTGAGAGTGGACAAACTGGTGGCTGGTTTTGAAGAAAACTTGATTGATTTTTGAAAATTTCTCCTGCAAAATCACATTCAAAGGGATAAATATCAGGTTCTGCTTGTTGCCCCCAGGGCATTTTCAGAAGGGGTAGAGCAGGTGAGGTGATTCCTTCCTGCCGAGTGCAATCCTCCTCCCCAGCTTACATCCAGTAATCCTGTAGATTCCACTAGGCATCTACATGGCCTTGGAATGCCATCCAGAATTCCCTAATTCCAGGCCCAAAAATGCTGGGTCGCAGCTGGTGCCATGAAGGGCATTAGTATTGCTGGGTTTGCAGCTGTCCTCTGGATCCAGCAAACTCCTGGGGCTGGGGCTAAATGAATGGGGGGGAAACCTTGGGAAGAGAACAGAAAGTTTTTACCCTCATCAAGAAAATGACAATGTCCTGCACTGGATATTGCCTGAGCGAGGGTCCCGGAACGCCGCTCCTGCAGAGATGCAGGCAGAGACAGGATGCCAAATCTGATTGCACAGATCAAAGTGCTCTGCTGCTGCAAAGCTCTGAGAACTCGCAGCTCACATTGGCAGAATTAGATTTGTGGCTAAGTGGAATTTTTCATCATCACAGCAATTTGTTTTGGTGCTTAACAAGGAATGTGGGGGCCTGACTTTAAGTAGCCAACACTGAAGGCTTTGGTTTTCTAAGAAAAGCTACCTCTGCCCAGCTTCCCAGTTATTATTACCTTCAGCAGCCACCTTCCAACAGGAAAACAACCAGTACTGAGATGGGAATAAGAAATGACCCCTTCCCCTTGCCCTGTTGGCCTCTGGTCTTCCCTCAAGTTTATCTATGCAAACACTGCCCTGCCAGAAAGAGACTCTGTGGTTTTAATAAGGAGGCTGAACAAGAAGCTGCTGCTGAAGCCTGAATTAGGCATTCTGGATGGTCACTGCATTGAGTCAGCAAAGGAAAGAAACCAACTGTTCTGCAAAGGATAAATTATTATGCCCTAAAATGGTTTATGTTCCCTTGGCTATCAGTAGTGAGTGATTGAAAGTCAGGTAGAGGACACAAGCTATTGAACAGATCACTGGGGACTCTGAACATCTTCACAAGTGTATCAGAAAATTCTCTGCAGAACAGGACAAAATGGATGCTGTTCTTGGGCTGAGACCACCCAGAGGCAAACACTCTCTCCATTAAAACAAAAACTAAGGCCTCCCAGCACTTCCTAAAACCAGGCATTTTTGCCTATTCTACCATTGTCCCTGCCTGCAGATTCACACGTTGCTGAAGGTGTTTTTGAAATGCAAGCAGAGCTCAATATTAATAGTGGCAGAGTTAGCTACTGTCCTTTTCTTTATCAGCTTGGGATCAAATGTTCCAACGAAAATCAATGGAGTGTTTTCCCACTGTGTTTCTGAAAGCAAGAACAAATACCTGCAGCAGATAAAATGATCATGTTTTCCCAAGCCATTAGGATGATCCAAGTGATACACTCCTAAAATAACTTTATGCAGAATCAGTGGTTTTTAAAAGAGCATTTCAATTTCATTTGTCTATAAATATTTCCATTTTGGCGTAGCTTTTATGCAGCTGTATCAAAACACAGCCCTGTGTCAGGCTGGTCCAGGCCACTGCACCACCTCCAGAGGTGAGGGTGAACTCTTACCCACTGCAGGATTTCTGGGGGACTCAGGCAAAGTGTGTTGGGGTTGGACTGGATGATCTTGAAGGTTCCTTCCAACCTTGATGGTTCTATGAGGGCTCAGGGCCCCTCTCAGCTGTGTCCCCTCTCGAGGCTGAGCAACCCCAGGTCCCTCAGCCGCTCCCGGGCACCGAGATGCTCCAGGCCCTTCCTCAGCTCCGCAGCCTCCAGGAGCTCCCTGGCCCTGCTGGGCTGGGGCTCCAGAGCTGGACACAGCGCTCCAGTACTTCCATAAATAAAAGACTGAAAATCACACACAAAACACAGCAGAGCTAACATTAAACCTATAGAAAAACTAGGGATTTTAGGCAATAGAAAGCCTGGATGTGCTAACAGTTTGGATGGCAAAGCTGGAATATTTTAATTTGCTTGATGCAAGCTCAGTGTATCAGTGTGACTTGTTTTACTTACAGTGTTTGCACACAGAAGTATCCAGGACCCTACTTTTACCTGCAAGAGTCAGTTAAAGCCTTCTCCTTTGCACAGCTCTCAACTGCAGCTTGTGCATATCCATGAGCAGGACTTGGACATATGTAGCACTGGGTCAGGCCGGCTAGGCCGAGGAGCTCAAAGGAGAGCCAAATAAAAGACTACACAGAGACAGCAAACGGAGAGGGCAAAAAGAGAGAGAGGGCAGAACCCTCTGCCTTTATTTATATGTTTTTACAAATCACCATGGATTGGAGGTAGAAATCACTACCTCTCAATTCCATTGGTCAAAGCATCTGTCTATCATATTTCTCCGCCCAGGATAATGGAATGATAAGCAACAGAGACAATTAACAAAACATAGATAGTTGTTAAGAAACCATGGCCATGTTTACAGCAGAATGTGTGAGAAAGTATCACAGCAAAGAGAAACACTGAGAAACTGCAAAACTCAAGACAACAGACATATCCCTGTGCATATCCATGGGCAGGATCTCCACAGTCTGCAGTTTTCCATAGGCAATAAACAATGGGCATTGCATGAAGTAGGTGTAGAGAAAGAGGACAAAGAACGGTGACAGAAATAATGATACACACAGTATTTTTTAAGGAAACAAAACTGGCTTTCAGATCAGATGTGCTGATGCTGTGCCTCATTCAAGCAGTCTTTTTGACAGTGTGGAAGAAGAGCTGTGATGGCCACAGCAAGAGAGAAAAACATGGAAATCTCCAGTTCAGGGAAAGCTCAGAGTGTAATAGAAAGCAAGTTGGCTGCATCTATCCCCAAGACAGAGATTTCACTCATCATTGTTACAGAATGAAAAATTTAAGAAAGCCCCAAGAGAAGAATTTTCTTATTTTATTCAAACGAAGCTTCCATCTGAAGGCACATATGCCACCATATGGGATACATTTCAGGCATTCATTAGGAGAAGAATAATTAGTCTAGCATCATACCAGGAAGAAAGGAAGAGGCCCAGAGGATAATTACTTTAGAAACAGAAATAAAAGACCTTGAAACTAAATTTGCTAGGGACAAGTCTATGAAAAATGAAAAAAAAGGAACCTTATTTATGGGAATTTGAATTCAGTTATCAAGGCGAAGAGGAAGAGGGGCATGCCCACGACAGGATTATTTTTAGCTTGGGGAGAAGCTGGTACATTATTGTTTCAATGATTATGGAAAACATGTAGTCTCATATTTCAGCCATTCACCACAAGCAGGAAGCCTCTTCTGTAGTACAAAAGAGATGAAACACTTCCACATTATCCTGGGAAGAACTGCTCTGTACGTCCTCTCTTTGCAAATACACCGTTAATAGTGCTACTGGTCATGGGCTTTAAATGCGACTGTGACCCTTTAAAGGCTGTCAAAAAGGATTATTCCTTTGTAGAGCTTCCTGTGAAACGACCTGCAAGAAAGGGAAATATCTGTATTATGTAAATAAAGCACAGATTGAATAACAGGAGAAGAAAGGAGGCTCAAAAGTGTGTCAGACGGGGATTTTTCTGTGAGCAATTAAACACACTGAGATCGAGCTCTCTATACATCAACTTAATCCTACCCATGCATGGAGCCAACGGAGCTGTGCTTCACCTTCTGGAGGGGAACAGATAGACACATTATACTGAATAAAAGCCATGCATTGTGTAGTGCTCCACAGTCTGTCTCTCAAGCCTCAGGCCCTAAGTAACTAACCCTAATTAACTGTGGAGTTTGGAGTTCCTGTGCTACTCAAAAGGCCCGTGGGAAGTGAGCAGAGACAAGATTTGGCCCTTGAAAAGAAGCACCAGCGACTGGATTCCTCCTCTTCGTGCCAGGAAACACCTGATATTCTGCAGCACTGGAATTGTAATGGGAGTAAAGACTTGCCTAAGTAAAATCCTTTGATTGAGACAGCGGTCAAAGGGACAGTGCTTTGATGTCTGGAGCTCTGTGCAGCAAAGAATAAAATGAGATCTCACATTGCCGTGTGAGAGACAGATGGTTTGGGATATGACAGTGGTTCGTTCAGACTGGGAGCACTTGTTACAACGCATTATCTTTTAAAGATACAGAGAAAGCCATCTAACATTTTGTGACTCACCTACAGTATAAACAAGATAATTACCTGCTTCACCTGCTCGAGCTGGGAGATCGATTATGGAAGCTAATTAGAGACCTGCTTTAAGCAGATATGAACTCATGAGTTTTTGTTATGGGTTCTTCTCCTCTTAACACACCACAGAGAAAACCATAGAACAACAGTGATTAGCCTTATTTCATTTTTATTGCTTCTCCCATTCAGAGTGAAACCACAGAAAGTCAAAAGTGTAGCTAATTTACTTTAGCAAGCTAGAAAATGTAAGTTAATTTCCTTGCTTTACTACTTAGAAAGCTCTGCCAGAGCATTAATGTCAAAGGAAAACAAAGAAAAAATACGTATCCATATGGAATATGAACATAGCTCGTGGTAGCTTGACAAACACTGGCAGAGAACACTATCACGCCTGCAAGGAGGTAACACATACTGGTAGAGATCTTTTGAGCTCTTGGCTATTTGTACATGTCAGTGCAGCAGAGAAATGTACCAGGCTGGGATGTTTGGGTTTGGTTTGGTTGGTTTGTTTGTTTGTTATTTTTCTGGCACTGGAGAACGCTTGTTTCCTTTAAGTAGCAGTATTCCTTACAGTTGTTGTTCCCAAAAGCAGAACACCCCTAGCTGTGTCCATGAACTCCTGGCTGCTCGCATCTGAGCCCATCATCTGGCCATGATCTGCAGTCAATTCCCAGACCCGTGTGTGCTGTCATACTCCAGCAGGAATTCCTGCAGGATCTGTTGAGTCTGCACATTTCGCACAGCCTCTCTGCCCACATGTGGGATGAAAAACACAAATTACTTTGGGAAGGCAGAAAGACTTCAATAATTAGTACTGAATTCCCGAGTGCCCTGCTGTCTAGTGCAAGCTGCAGCTCTGGGCAGGGCACTCAGGCTTCCAGCCCATGCAATAGGAAAGCTCTGACAGATCTGAGCCACCAGACTCAGGTGTGAACTGGCACTGGCACTTGGAAATCCCAAGGAGTGAAATGTGGCCTGAATTGACCTTGTCAGACACCCACAGCAGAGCTATAAAAATACCTTGGTATTCTAGACACAAAATTGTAAACCAGCCCCTGCATTCATCAGGAAGATCTAAATCCTTCAGATTTTCACCAGAGTGGTTTTGAGAATGTTTGCCCAAATATTGCAGACACAAAGCAAGGAGGCACAGAACTCTGGGAGGTACCAACTGGGAGTTTCATCTGTCACACGCACAGCCAGGGGAGGCATCATTTGAAGGCCTTGTCTGCCACAAACACCAACCATGACGCTTCCCCTGCTTCCCCTGCTCTTCTTCTGAGTGCTGAGGAGAGCACCAAACTGCACCTCTGTGGCTCCTGTCCCAGCTGGTACATTCAGCCCTCACCTGGTCACTGAACCAGAGGAAGGAACACGAATGAGTGACTGGTTCTAGTGAGCAGCCTGACCCAGCCTAGGGTTCTGGGATTCCACCATCTCCTGTAGCTAAAGTAGCACCTCCCATAAAAAGAGTGGAGGTTTCAAGATGCAGCCCAGGAAATGAGAAGGGCATCCACAATGTCTCAGGCTGTGAGAAGACAGCATGGTGGATAAATCAGGAAATAAAGATCCTTTTCCCACTGAACACAGCAATGGTAAAAATCTCTCAGGAAATATAATATTGCACTTCAAAGCAGGCCTGACAGCAAGACCAAACCATGCTTGTGTTTAATGGTCATTCATCTCTGCTGGGAAAAGGACTGACAGGGCTCTCTTTCCTTTTGCCTTAGATACCCAGTGAAGGTGTTCATGAGAGCCAAAACCAGGTTAGCAGTGTACCAATGCAAGATGCCAAGGAAAATTCTTACTGAAATTAAAGTAAGAAAGGGAACAAAAGAAAAAGTCTCTCCCAATGCCACTCAACAACCCAGAGTTAAGGAACCGGGCAAGGAATGTTATATTTAAGAGACCAGAGTTATATCAGTGTGAAGGTTTTCTGTAGAGGGTCTTTATCAATCAGACAAAGGCTGGATTTTCACCTTAGCTTCTTAAATAGCCCATCCAATAATTAATTTAACTGATATGGGACAGCTATATTATCCCTGAATAAAGTGATTTGTATAGATCTAAAAGCAAATGCCTCGGCAAAAGACAGAGTTGATCATTATTTCAAAGCTCTTATTTTTCCCATACTCTTAAGACTTGGGAAATTATTTATTTGACAATCTGAAAATAAAACTTGAGCTGTATTAGCATGTAGACTGCTCAATAAAAGAGAAAAAAAAAGTGAGAGAGAGGATTAATAAATTACATGCTAGAAATGGGAAACAAGATTAGAGGTGACATTTTGGCAATGTCTTCCTCACAGCGAAGGAAAAAAAAAATGAAACAAGATTAGTTGGAGAGGAAAGAGGGAGTCAATCAGTAGGAAAAATGAAATTAGAAAACGTGGAAAGCCTATGGAAAATTGAAGAGTTGATCAGGATAAGGGATGCAATAAAAGTGCTCTGTGGCAAGGAGGGACAGCAGTGCTGTCCAAGAGGAAACCCTCAGTGAATGGGGGAGGAGAGGGCTGGGGGATAACGGGCCCGTGGCAGAAAGCCCAGGGCAGGGACAGCAGGTGGGACCTGGGGCTGCTCCTGGTGCTGCCGAGGCCCCAGGAGAGAGTTCCCCAAGGCTGGATCCATGTCCCTCCTGCCTCTCCTCTCCTCTGCTGCCAGGGAGAAACGGGAACACAGCGACCACAGCCCCTGTGGGTCCACAGCCCAAGGCCAGCCGGGATTTTCGGTTTGTTCATTTCCATGGCTCACCACTGATGGATTACATCTTACAGCAAATCTCCGATCTGCATGTCAGGCTTCTCCAGCACATCACTATGGCAACACCTTCTGGATCAGGAGATTGGGCATCGCTGGCTCTTCCTGCTCTCCTCTTCCTGCTCTCAGCAGCGAGCCCAAGGAGTGCTCCAGCCTTGGGCTGTCCCTCTGCCAGCCAGAGATCTCTGCTCCTTCACCTTCCCCACTGCACCTTGGGCTGCCCCTCTGCCAGCCAGGGCATCTCTGCTCCTTCACTGCACCTTGGGCTGCTTCTCTGCCAGCCAGGGATCTCTGCTCCTTCACTGCACCTTGGGCTGCCCCTCTGCCAGCCAGGGATCTCTGCTCCTTCACTGCACCTTGGGCTGCCCCTCTGCCAGCCAGGGATCTCTGCTCCTTCACTGCACCTTGGGCTGCCCCTCTGCCAGCCAGGGATCTCTGCTCCTTCACTGCACCTTGGGCTGCCCCTCTGCCAGCCAGGGATCTCTGCTCCTTCACTGCACCTTGGGCTGCCCCTCTGCCAGCCAGGGATCTCTGCTCCTTCACTGCACCTTGGGCTGCCCCTCTGCCAGCCAGGGATCTCTGCTCCTTCACTGCACCTTGGGCTGCCCCTCTGCCAGCCAGGGATCTCTGCTCCTTCACTGCACCTTGGGCTGCCCCTCTGCCAGCCAGGGATCTCTGCTCCTTCACTGCACCTTGGGCTGCCCCTCTGCCAGCCAGGGATCTCTGCTCCTTCACTGCACCTTGGGCTGCCCCTCTGCCAGCCAGGGATCTCTGCTCCTTCACTGCACCTTGGGCTGCCCCTCTGCCAGCCAGGGATCTCTGCTCCTTCACTGCACCTTGGGCTGCCCCTCTGCCAGCCAGGGATCTCTGCTCCTTCACTGCACCTTGGGCTGCCCCTCTGCCAGCCAGGGCATCTCTGCTCCTTCAGCTTCCCCACCTCCACCATGAGGGCTCGGCTCCTTCGCCTTCCTCTCTTAAGATCATTCTTTTTTCCCTTTCTCCCTCTCTTGCAGTGGCTGCTTGAAGCCTGTCCTGAGGAGGGACACATGGGCAGTTTAAGAAGCTGCACCTCACCTGCTAGACCCAGATTATCATCTGAAACTGATAATTATTGCTAATTGTGTGTGCTTGCAACAGGATACTGCTACCATGAAAGTAAAGTGTGCATGCCAGGCGTGCTGTGAACAAGCTTGGAATCAAGAACAAAATAATTCATAGCTGTGAAAATGAACCTTTTTGGGATAAGTGTTGCAAGAGCTACTATTTGGTCAGTCTTCAGTGGCAGTTTTAGTCTCTGATTGTCTCAGGCCTCCAGTCAGTCATCCATAGGATCCTAAGGGAAAAAGAAAAAAAAAAAAAAACAAAAAGAAAAGAATTAAGATCTAAAAAGCCTTTGGGGTTGACCCTATCCAAATTTACAGGAATCATTCCACTGCAACCCTTCCACAAAGATCTGAACATGGGCTCAACCCAGGACACTGAATGTGGGATCCTGCTGGAATTCATCTCTAGGTGAGCAATCACCTGAAAAAAATTATTCCCCCAGACAAGAGCCCACCTCAGTGCCTTTGCAGGTATCAGTAAAATGCCCATTTTGCTTTCTTGTGTTCCTCTGCAAGACACAGAATTCAGGAGATGAATTCTGTATGCAGGAGCAATTACCATCCTCCAAAATGCTCCTGTTCCAACAGCAATTACTCCACAGCAGCTAAGAAAAAAGGCAGATGATTTCCCCCTGTAATTTAAAAGCAAGATTTAACTACTAACAGGCTGCCATGCCTTACAAATGTTGACTTTTGGAATCATAATTCCTGTAACTTCAACTTCACTGAAGACTTACATCAATTTGTCAATGAAATTGAGAGTAGTTAATGTACAAAAGGTAAATTTTTATATCCAAGTCAGCAGGAATATTATACTGCTGAAATATTTATTAACCTTGAGAATTTGAAATGAATGCATGGTTTGCTTATGGTCTTAATGGGGCATCATCTCACCTAAACCCAAAATGCAGGCAGCAGTCTAGTATTTTCTTTTCATTTATTGCCAGCCTATTAACATCGTTTTACTTTTCAAGAGTATTTTATTTTGAAAGATAACTTTTTTCTAGATTGTATCACAACCCACTTTTAATTAGGATGAGAGACAAATTCAAATTTGCCTTTATTTTCCTTTCTCACAAAATGTTCTTCATTCCTTATTAGTTTCCCACAGAGAATTTATTTTTTTTTAATGAAGAGGCTTTGTTTTAGAATTTGTAATCTCCTGAACAGACTTTAGAATGATGAAATATAAGTGTCTTTCCTGCAATGACCTGCTGTGTTTGGAAAGCTCTGTGTCAGGCGTGGGGTTAAGTAAATCTCCAGTTCCCTGGGGTCAGTTTGCAGAACAGGCAGGTACATGCACGGGGTAATCTCTTAACACTCTGCAAATGGAGCTGATCCTCCTGGCCTGCTTGCTCTTTAAAGTGGTGGCAAAAACGTTCTCAAATAAGAGCAACAGTTCAGCAGGGGAGATGTCAGGCAGCCCCTGAGCAAATGCAAAACACCCAGAAGTGTTGGCTGGGTGACTGAATCACAGAATCCCTGCTCTGGGTTGGGAGGGACCCTAAATCCCATCCCACTGCACCCCTGCCTAGTCCAGGCTGCTCCAAGCCCTGTCCAGCCTGGCCCTGGCCACGGTCACTTCCTCACCTCTGACCTGCCACCAAAACTCTGGTACACACCTCCAAATTCACCACTGTTTAAAGAGAATCCTGCCCAGATTTTTAATCCATCCTGACCAAAGACCTTAAGGCAAGATTCAGTACTCGGGGCTGACAAAACTTTCATTACAGAACACATAAGAAATACACTTTAGTCTCGACATCACCACTTGAAGGCTGTAAGTTATCCAAACACAACCAGAGAGTCAGCATTCCCAATTCCAGCCCTGCATGGCTGGATGGTTCTCCATGCTCTGAGTGCACATGCAACACCCACACTTGTATCAGTAAGTTTTCAAGACACTGGGCCAATTTTTTCAGCATTTTCTCTTTTACCAAGCCTAAAAAATCTTATTACTTGCGGTGATCCAGCCAAAAATGCACCTGATACAGCACTGCCTTCCCACCTGGAATGAAGGGCCCAGAGCTGTGTTCTGCAGGTAGAAGTGTTGTACAAATCAGGTGTTGGATGCCAAGTCTGTGAGATGTAAGAGAGATAGTTTCTGTCAGGAAATGTTTGGCATTTTGTGCATTGTGGAGATGCAAACATAACACAGAATTAAAGGTAATGAAGGAAAAAAATTGGCAGGAAGAATCAGTGGTTTGAAAAAGACATTGGACAAGATGTGAAAGTGCAGTTAATGACCACCCTTTTGAGTCACTTTGATATAAATTCTGAAGAGGAAGGAATCACTAAAATATGGCATAGCAGTAGAAGTACAATTTGCACACAACGTAATAAAGAAGAAAAATTAAAAGTGAATCAATGAGATTTGGCAGAAAGGCAGACGTGATGAAGCTACAGGTTAAAAAAATGGCCCCATTATTTTCATTTTTTATCTTAAAAGTGGAAGATTTCTAAGTGAGGATATTGAACTGGAGATTTAGAAAAGTCATGTAAGTGTTGGATAAAAGGAAATTGGATAAAGAAATGAAGGAAGAAGCAGAAGAGAAATAGTTTCTGAACATTAATGCTATGTCCTAGAGGGTAGTACATAGCAGGACATCCAGCAGCAAGCACTGTAATAAAATGTCTAAATGCAAAAAGCAATCAAAGCTCAAGGAGCTAAAACACTCACAAACACAGGGGTACATAAGAGTAAATGAAGTTAAAAGACTGTAACAATGATGAAAGAAAAGGGAATAGGCTGAAATTGTATTTGAAATGGGTTTTAGGGTATATATAAGAAAAGAAAAAGGTTTACAGGGCTGGAAGGAGTCCTGGAGTAGGGAAAAGGGATACAGAACACAATTTTTTTTTTTTTTTTTTTTGCCAGGGGATGACACTAAAAGAAAATAAAATCATATAAAAAATGCCAGAGAGGTATCAAAGGGAATCAGCTTCATATAAAAGAGGATCAAGAAATAACAGTATCTGAAGATTGCCACAGCTTTTGAGTGAGCTGAGAGCTGTCCCAGAATTCCAAATAAAATGGCACTGGGTCAGGTAGGACTCTCAGAGAGCTGCACAGATGAAACTTCTTGAGGAAATAATTATAAGGACCCCAACATCAATATCCCGGGAGAGAGTCTGGTGAAACTCACTCCTGTATGGAGGAGCTTTGCAAGCTTCTGGCAGCATTTAAGATTTCAAGTTTCACAATTAGAGTTCCCCAGCTCTCATAATAGAGCTCAGAAGAGCTAATAAATACCGTGAACAGGCAGGAAGTAACATTTGCAGAGATGACACCGTTTCTTAGGCTTTACAGGGTGACAGGACAATTTCTGGGAGTGTGATTACTCCAAGCTGAATGAAGGCACATCACACAACACAACGTGAGAAGACACAGGGCTGCAAAGAATTACTTAAGCATCTTCTATTCATTGCTAAGTTCTAAATGAACTTCTTACAATAAAGAGCAAAAAAGAAATCTCATTAATTTTAGACTCTTCAGTGGAACTTATTACAAAGAAGAGAGACGATTCTGCAAATTCTCTAAATTGCTGCACATTGAGAGAGACAAGAGCTGTGAAGACATGTGGTGCATGTGTGTGCATGTATTTGTGATTACTGCCAGTCTCCCTCACCAAATTAGTTTGTAATGAGATTAATAATACACGGTCAGATGCACTTTGTATCCAGCTGAATGCTGTAAAGCATGGAAAATGGGAAGAGGAGAAGGTGATGGAGTAAAACAAAAATCTGGGCAGATAAACCATCTCAGTGATTTCTTTTTCTTCATTTCCTGAACAGTGCAAATAGCCTTGGGAATTCCTCAGGTGTGAGGAGCTAAATCAGGAGAGCCACAAGGAGCAGAGAGAGCAGTAAGTCACGAGAGCTCCGAGAGCTGCAGCAGCTCTGTAATCACACCACAGCCCTGCCCACCGAGCCTCCAAACCGGGTGAGAAGGCACAGAACCTGGGAGCCAAAAACCCTGACCTGGGGAGGATATTCAGTGTTCCAAAAACGTGATTACCCCAGGGTAGCCCAGGTACAAACTTCTGTGCCCTCCCAGCTCCTCGGCAGGGCGCTGGGAAGACACAGCCAAGGGGCCAGAGCCCCTTGGTGCTGATCCTAAAATCTAAGAGGGGAGAGCAACCAGAAATACCAGAATATCCCAGCTGGTCTGTATTCCAAATGGAAAATGACTGGGGAAAGCTCGGTGTGCTCAGGACAGCAGAGCTCCTGGGCTGGTGTCCCTGCTGTGAAAGCTCCTGTCCCCTTCTGTGGGGTGGGAGGGCACTGCCAGAGGGAACTCCTGCCTCTGATATTCAATTTACTGCCCGACAGAATGCTTCGGAAAACAAAATGAAGCCTTTGCTTCTCTAAATAATCCTCCCTCCCCCACTGCAGTCATTGTCTCTGTAATATTTTATGGCTTGTCATATAACACTCTGGGATATTGTCCTACAGGGGATGTGACTGCACTGCTGAAATGAAATACCTGGGTGCTGTTCCTTGCCCACAGAACCACTGGAGCAGAGGCAGAGGAGGCTTTGTGCATTCCTTAATATTTTATTTTGAATTTTTTTCCATGTTTGTAATAAAGAGTGAAAAAAAAAAAGGAAACAAAGAAGAAAACAAGCTTCACATTGATTTAGGACTTCAGGGGGAAGAATAAAGCTATTCCATCTATTTTATAAATGCAAATATGCTTATAACATTGATCTCACCAGTGTAAATCAATAATACCCAGAGCTTCCCTGTCCCCCACAGATTGTCTGCAAATTATAAATGGTGGTTACAAAAGTATAATCACGATGAAATATTACCAAATCTCACATTCTACTCATGCTGTAATTCAAAAAAGGAGCAGATATCTTGGAAGTTAGAGTTTTGATGTTTTAATGAGCGCACTATGTTTTTTCTAGTGAAGCACAACCAATTAAATTGAGCATCCAATCTTTTGCTGAAGGAACAGTCTGCAGCTTCCAAATGACTGCAATTCTCTCTTTTGCCATTATAGGAAAATATTTTTATCCTGTCACCAAGCTCAGTGCACTGAGAAGCATGAAGCAGCTGACAGATAACATAAGTAGTGTTCAATGTAATCAGATTGGGCTGTGCATCCGACACAAGGAGCCATTGGGAGACACACGGAAACACCAGAACATATCTTGGCATTCCATCTTTTATTGTAAGGTAACAAAACCAGAGTTTCTCACCTTTTCCAGACCTTCAGCCCGGATCAAAATTAGCCTTTTGGAAGGGTTTGCAGATTCTTAACTGTGTTTCTTGAGAACCTTGCCTGCTAAATATTTTAGAAATAGAAAGGTCCCTAGAGAACATCACTGCTAGAAGATTAGACACACTGGATGTCAGATGCTTGCAGGCTTAGACCTCAGCTAAGAATTTTAAGCATCTAAATTTTGAACTGTACTGAATTTAGGCCTGATTTGCCTGGTCTCCTACTGAGAGGCTGGAAGACCAAGAATCCAAACCTCTCCAAGCTTGATCCACTCCTCCTATCCACCTTCCTCAGACTGTGGAGAGAAGGAAAGATGAGGGTCACATTTCTCCTTTTTCCTCTTTGGGGAACTCCGTGTCTGGATCCAGCAGAGGGCCAGCAAAACATCCAGACCATTAAAGTCAGAAAATCATGGAATGACTCAGTTTGGAAGGGATCTTAAAGATCATCTCATTCCATGGCAGGGACACCTCCCACTGTCCCAGGCTGCTCCCAGCCCCAATGTCCACCCTGGCCTTGGGCACTGCCAGGGATGCAGGGGCAGCCCCAGCTTCTCTGGGCACCCTGGGCCAGGGCCTGCCCACCCTGCCAGGGAACAATTCCTGCCCAATATCCCAGCCAGCCCTGCCCTCGGGCACTGGCAGCCATTCCCTGGCTCCTGGCCCTGCAGCCCTTGGCAATTGTCTCTCTCCAGCTTTCCTGCAGCTCCTGCAGGCCCTGCAAGGCCACCCTGAGCTCAGCCCAGAGCTTCTCCTGTGCAGCTGAACAATCCCAGCTCTCGCAGCCTTTCCTGCCAGCAGAGCTGCTCCATCCCTCTGCTCATCCTGGGGCTCCTCTGGCCTCTCTGCAGCAGCTCCAGCTCCTTCCTGTGCTGGGCCAGGGCTGGGGCAGCTCTGCAGGTGGGGGCTCACCTGTGGGGACAGAATATTGTGGGTGAGATGCTGCACTTGAGCTGCTGTCACGCAGAGATGGACAGACTTTAGAAAGTGACAGGCAGATATAATAAAGATCACCGTAAATAAAGTATCTCTTAGTGAGAAGCATAATTAATCAGTTAATGTGTTCCTAGCAGACCACAAGCAGTAAGTCTCGCTGCCTGCTTACTCATAGGCAATAATGCTGAAAGCACTGAACACTTATTTCTGCACTGTTAAATGCTCAGTCTAGTCTTTGCCATTTAAAATAAGAGTTGTTTGAAATCTTCCTTGTGCTGGAGAGAAAGGAGGTACAGGGAGGTTATTACAGTGCTAATAAACAAGACAAGTGATTTTGCCACTTGCTTAGCAGAGTTTGAACATAAGCAAACACCTTCCTCACTGGCTGCTTTACCATTAAGCCACATTCAAGCTTCAGGTTAAGAAATATACTTTTATTTTTCCCAGAGAACACTAGCCAGTTGTTTTCTGACTTCTGAAACCACAGAGAAGAGAGAAAGTTTTGGAAGATGTTGTAAGGCAGACACGAGCCTGAGGACAGACTCCATCAATAACTCAGCAAACAGATGTTACAGTGTTTGTTTAGGCTTTCCAAACTAGTCTGATTTTTTTTTACTCTAGTTTGAGAACTTCTTTTCCATGTTCATGTGTTTATTTTTGTTGAAAAGCTTCACATTTCTGTTAGGGAAAAAGAAAACCAACCACAAGATCACGCCTGGAACTCCTGTGTGTTTGCTTTGCCGAGCCCAGAGGTGAGGCTGAGTTTATGCTGCTGTCTTTGCTCATCTTTTGCAATATTTGGGAGTTGCTGGTGCTTTTTCCTGAAGCTGTTCTCTCAGCAAGCCCCTGGGCAGGGAAATGCTGTTATGGCCCCTTCACAGGCAGAGAGCTGAAGCACACAGGGACACAGGGTAGGGCAGGACAGGGACTTGAAATCGCCTTTCAAATGATGGGGCTTGAACTTCTGTCTGAGCTACTTCCCAGTGCCTTCCCTTCCTCTGACCCCCCTGTGCCCCCTCCCCACAGCCAGCTCTGCTCCATCATGTGCTCCAGCTCATTTCCCTCAGGACATGAGACCACTGAATCATTTAAACCATCTGGGACTGCTCGGGGAGTTAAATGGAAGAAGGCACATTCTGAGTACAACCGTTCCTGACACACCAGCCTGCCAGACACTCAGCCTCTCCGAGGGGACACGAGACATGGGATGGAAAGAAAAAACCCCTGAAATTCCAGAAATAGATTTCACAAGTGTCACAGAGAGGGTTTTCCACACTTCTTGGAGTCTTCACAGAGCTAAACAAAGGATTCCTGGGAATATGGTGGATGTTTTCAGCTGTGTTTTCACCATGGCAGCAGGAGAAGTTTTTTCAGTGTAAAGGCCCTTCTTAATGTTCTAAACATGGGTAAATATCTGCGATTATGGTACTAAATGATCTACATAGTGTTAAGTTATACATCATATGTGTTACATGACACTACAGAAATACAGAAATATGTGTGCCAATTTTAAAGGAAGAGGCTCTCCCTAAAGAGACCCCCCTAAAGCTGTGGGTCCAGCTTGCACTTTGAGGAAAATAACAGCTTCTTTCTTAAAGCAGGACAAAGCACGTGGTGGGGTTCTTGGGGTGTCCTGTGCAGGGACAGGAGCTGGACTTGGATGATCCTTGTGGGTCCCCTCCAACTTGGAACATTCTATGATTTAATTGTAACCTGACTCTGTGTAATTCTCCATCAAACAATGTTCTTGCTTCAGGAGGCCTCTGAAAACTTCCCTTGTGCTTTATATGAAGGGCCAACAATTGGCCTTATTTAGTTTAGATGAAATAAATAATTTCACAGCCACTTCTCATTTAATAAGGTTGGCCACAGCCTGTTTTTTTCTCCTCAGCTTGTATATTTTTGTTTGGAGTGAACATAAAAGAGCATTTTCTTGCCTGCTGAGTGTTCATTAAAACCACTTCCAAATCTTTGCAGCCAGTAGGGTCCTCACTATGTTCTGATCTTCCTGGCATATTGATTTAACTGTAAAAACAATCCTTTCTTCAAATGATAATAGTAAAGTTATTAACTGAAAGTTATGAAGGACAGCTCTTCATCTAAAGACGTTAACTACTTGAAAAGGTTTCATAAAAGGAATAAAACAACCAATCAAAACCTAGAAGACCTCGAAGAAACAAGAGTAAGCCACTATGAAATCACGTTCTTTCTCCCAGAAGCCCATTTGGAACTGGGCATGATCTGCCTGGGAATTACTTATTTGTTCCTTACGGTGGTATGGACCTGCCCCTTGAGCTGGGACAGCCCTGGCAATGGCATTAATAATAAATACAAACACCCTCTAGGTACGGGGGGAGCTCCAGAGCCCTGGGCTCTCCAAAGAGGCACTTTCTGAAGCAGGTAAGGACATTACACAACTAAACAGGGACAGCATTTCAAAGTTTCCATTTGGAAGTTGCTTCCAAATTTTCAGTTCCTCTTCCACTGAAGTTTGAGAAATATTCTCTTTGTAAAATTATAATGTGATATTCTTTTGGGTTAGGAGCCTGAGCAGCATTACAGGTGGGCTCTCCAGTACTGGGACTGCTCAGGGATGTCTTCCCCTGGCTGAGGTGACACGCTGCTCACTGCAGTCGGTGTCACTGTGCTGCTCAAAGGGCATCAACACAGTAAAGTCATAGAAAAAGGAAAAAAATATTATTGCCAATGATCAGACAAGCTGATAGAAGTTCTCTCTCCCTACCTCCCCTCTGCTCTGATTGGGTACTGTTGATTACTTCTCAGACAAAGAGTTAAGAACAATTATGATAAAATTACGGAAGTCATAACTTTAATGTCAAGACAGAAATATTGCGGTGCAGACCACTGTAATAAATGTTAAACTGTTGTCAAGAAAGAGCTAGATAAATTATATAATCCATTCTCCACATCTTACTGAGCACACAGAGCTGTAACTATTCTCCTATTCTGTCTGCCTAGGCTGACAAATTGTATGCTAATGGAGAAAATCTTAATCACAGAAATAAGGGCATGAAAATCATTCAGTTTAGCTGAGATGCTTCATAATTTTCAGTTACTCTTTCACGTGTCTTAACTCATATTGGTAGTTCAGTCACACACCTCATCATGCCCTGAAAACTCCACAACCTCAGCGACTCCTCTGTAAAATTTTCCTTTTAACTCCAGTTTACTGTTGATGCCTCTCTGAAGGATTTTGTGTTACTGTACATTAAGGCCATCCTATAAAAACACAATTTATTTTACTACATTATAAAAGAATGCCAGTTATCCTGGCACATCTGTGTTATCTGCGGGGTCCTGGGGGAAATAGTGGTGCAATAGCAGGGAATGTGTTACAATTTGCTGGGGAGCGTTTTTACAGTCACCAGGTGAGCGAGTAGTTGCTCACATGGAAATGGGTACCTCGGTGCATTATCTGCGAGACAGGGACGGCTCTGTGTGCATGAACAGCAGCAACTGTGACTGAACTGCTGTGGCCAGGCTGGCTGGGTAACTCAGGGCAATCAGTGATGGGATGGAGGCTCCGTTAGAAGGAGGCTGGGGAGTTGTCACCAGGAAGGGACAGTGTGAGCTGCTGGAGCCAAGCAGGTCAGCTCCGTTATCCGACGTTGGCCACGGCTCTGTCTGTGCACAGGGGAGGCTGAACTGAAGGGATTTAAGCCCAACCCTGGCTCAGCCAGACTCTGCCAGACCAACTGCAGAGCTGGGACACCTCCAACTGAACAGGAATCCTCAAAGTCCAAACCGAAATTACCATAATCTTCTGAGGAAGGCTGGGATTTAATGAGAGGGATTGAGGGAAGCCAAGCATCCCCTAATGAGGGAAGGCAGGAGCGCAGGGAACCGAGGAGTTTTTCCTGTTGAAAGCAAGACATCATTCCTGCCTCGGGAGGACGTGGGGAGTACATTACAGGCAAATACCTTTTAGACTGCGAGGAGTTTCCTCTCCCCCCTGCTGCTCTGCCTAGGGGGGTTTTGCTCTCACAGTCTCACTCTGAACTGCACAGTCTGCCTCTGTCTCCCAGCTAGGAAGCAGGAGCAGGACTTACTCCTTCCTTACCTAGCGTTACGTGCACACAGACTGCCAGTGCTTGGCTTCAAGAGGGAGCAAGCTCTGCCAAAGATTGTACTGCCTCAACTCAAGGGCATGGAGCATCACAGCTTTACTTGCAAGATTGCCCGAATTTTCCTAGTGAAAATAATCTAATGGAAAGCCAAAACTAGAAATTAAAATCAAACAAAATTGGCTTTGTGCTAAAACATTTTGAAAAAAATAGTTTTTATGTCCTTCCTCCTCTGAAGCAAAATACTTTCAAAAATAAAAGTGCAAGAGCTCAGACATCCCCCTGAAAAAGAGGATCTGCTGGAAAATGTCAGTTATTTCTAGGTAGAATCAAAGGAGTTTAGTTCAGTCTCTCTCTCTCCCACATGCATTGTCAACGCTCTAAAAAACAACTTACAACCTTATCTCCTGGCCACACATTAGTTTTAATGGCTCTTTTTTTGGTTGGTTGGTTTTATTTCTTGTTTTCGGCAATTTTCAGGAAATCTTAAGCTTTCCTCCCATTTCCTAGTTCTAATTGTTCTGCATCCACTTGTGATAGATCAAGAACTCCATCTCCACAGCCCTGTGTTTCTAAGGACGTGTTGTTCACCACTGGTGATCACCCGAAGGTTGGTGCTGCTATAAATAGAAGCTGAGATGCAAGGCACAGCCCCATTGTTACGAGGTGCTGAACAAACAAAATGCATTCCTTTGTGCTCAGTAAATGGACTATTATCTTGTCCTTCCATACTCAGATGCTTTCCTTTGGTAAAAAAAAATTTAATAGATAATTTTACAGCTGAATAACATTTGACCTTGGAACTGCTCATTGAAATCAATGAGGCAAGCTGGTTTTTATGCAGCATCTATGCACTAAAAAGGCACTTTAGGCAATTCCAAACATGAGACAGCATAGCAGGAAACGCTGAGAGTTCCTTGAAACATGAAAGAGCTGTTGTGCTCTGCAAGGCTTGCAGTGACTCCTCTGTACACTGCTAAACAAGTGTTACGCGTTTCATCCTAGTGGGACTCATGAAAAGTGTCCACGACTGCTGCACAGATGAGGGGATGTAGTGATCCTACAAGTTTCATCTCAGCAGACTATTTCTAGCAGTTTGGGTTTTTTTAATTGAAAAATCTCTCCAAGGACTCTCAGCATGGGGGTTTATCCAAGACAACAACTACAGCTAAATGGACTTGTTTTCATAAGAGCTCAGCTGAAGCCTGCCATGATAGGCTCATATTGTTCATATTAAATCTCAGCATTGTGAGCTTGGAAATCCAAACCCGTACCACACTATCCATGTGGCAGCTCATCTTTTAAACATCATGTTTTTATTTGTAGGTTAATTCTTTGTCACTTGAAGCCACTCTTCACTGAAAAGCAAAATCATTGATCCAGCTGTTGAACCTGTAGTAATTCTGATTACTTATTCATGGAATAAACCCCCATATGCACATGTGTTAGTGTATTTAACTGATTCCTAATTTCTGGGCACCCTAATCTGCCGAGTGACTCTGCTCTGACCTGAATTAATGGCTCATGAAGGTAGAAAAGCCAGTGTGAAATGGAATTCAAACCCACATGTGGGTTTGAAATCAGAAAGGAAATTTGGATCTGGGGAAAACCAAATAACAAATTTTACTCAACTGGTCACCCTCTTTGGCAGACACATTTTGTGTAACAAACTCTCAGAGAAAGCAAAGCCACACTTGCTCCCTGCCACCTGAGGGCAGCTGGAAGGCCACTAAAGGTCACATTTCAGTCCTGAAACACCGAGCTCTATAACTTGGATCAGTTACCCCCTACAGGATACAAATTACAAATTAATTTTTTGCTGATTATTATACACTTAATTCATTTTCGAGAACAACTCGCTAGAGCATAAATGTCAATTTCATTATTATTTTTTTTAAAACTAGGATTCAATTTTGCATTTCTATCATATTCAAAAAAAATAATTTTCAATGTAACTCAGTGGGATATTCATATGTGCTCAGAAGCTAATGAGGTATGGGAAATAGATACGCTATCATAAAAGGAAAATTACTAAATGAGAAAAAAAAGATTTTAAAAAGGATCTCTTAGAGTGAAAAAGAACAATTTCATCACCAAATGGGACTGCTTCTTCACTGTATCTCTGGTTTTTGTCATCCCAAGCGGCCTGTTCATTTATGTAACTATTTTGGAACATTCTCCTGCTTTTAGTGATTGAAAGAATCCTGTTCATTAAACATCTTTGTAAAGAAGTGTTAAAAAAAAAAAAAAAAGCCAAGGTAAAGAATTGTATCAAGACCATTTAAAAAATAAGATGGTGCTCATTCTCTTTAGGTAATTCTGTTGTGACTGCAGCACACAAATGGTTCTTGAGAACAGAAAGGCAGTGAGGGGAGCACGGAATTCCCAGCTCAGGAGCGCTCCCTCCTTCCTGCTCCCTGAGCTGGGAATTCTCCTGCTCCTCCCATGGCCTGAGTGTCCCTTTCCCTCAGACAGACAGAGCTCAGTGCTGCCCCAGCTCCTCGCCATACTCCAGTTCTCAATCACATCTCATTTGCTGCCCCTTTCCCTTAGACAGAGCTCAGTGCTGCCCCAGCTCCTTGCCAGACTCCAGTTCTCAATCACATCTCTTTTAGTGCCCCTTTCCCTCAGAGCTCAGTGCTGCCCCAGCTCCTTGCCAGACTCCAGTTCTCAATCACATCTCTTTTAGTGCCCCTTTCCCTCAGAGCTCAGTGCTGCCCCAGCTCCTCGCCATACTCCAGTTCTCAATCACATCTCATTTGCTGCCCCTTTCCCTTAGACAGAGCTCAGTGCTGCCCCAGCTCCTCACTCTATTCCAGTTCTCAGTGACATCTCCTTTAGTGCCCCTTTCCCTCAGACAGAGCTCAGTGCTGCCCCAGCTCCTTGCCAGGCTTCAGTTCTCAATCACATCTTGTTCGCCTTGGATTTTCCAGCTCACAAACTGAACGCTGGCAGTTGCCCAGAGAGCAGATCATTGCTCTGAGCTGATCCAAGAGCTCAGGGGTTCCAGGTGAACACGTGCCCTGGTTTTACGGCAATACCTGATGAAAGCCTGGACTCCAATTTAAGGTGTGACCCGACTGGCAACAGTTGTTGGAAAAAGTACTGTTACAGTTGAATTAAAAATTCTCTTTAATTAAGAGCTACACGTTCAGAGAAAGTTAGTGAAAGATGTCTCCAAGCAGAGTAAGAAAAATACATATTCATATTTTGATAAGGCAATCAAGATGTTGATGTTAATATTAGAGCAATAACTTTAATTGTATTTCAGCAAACGAATGGCAATTAGAAAACAAATTATCTCAGAGAAGCATGTCTGCTGCACGGCTTAGCCCCCAAGGCAAGCCAAAAGCTAAACCTTTTTCTTGAATTTTAATGCAGAAGATAAATAGACACACCTCTGGAATTATTCTAAACAGAAATACTATAAATGGTTTAAAGTTACTCTGAGACACAAAAGTAAAAAATTCCTTTCCTCTTGAAGCAGAGTCTTTGTTACCACAAGAAACATTAGCATGCAAGAGTAAAATATCACTCTGTGCTTTCAAGATGGGGAAATGGAACAGATGTTGGCCATGTTAATTAAAGAGCATTTGTGGTTTAACTGTCCTGGTTTGGCCTCCCCAGCAGCCGGGTCCTTGCTGCCACCCTCACTTCCCCCACGCTGGGATGGGGGAGAGAGGCAGGAGAGTTAAAGTGAGAAAACTCGTGGGCTGAGGGAAAGACAGCTTAATAGTAAAGCAAAATCTGTGCACACGAGCACAGCAAAAGACGGAATTCATTCCCTGCTTCCCTTGGGCAGGCAGGGGTTCAGCACCTCCAGGAGAGCAGGGCCCCATCCCATGGAACGGTTCCTCGGGATGACAAACACCTTCACTCCGAACAGCAGCCCCTTCCTCCTTCTCCCCTCCCATTTTACACAGTAAGAACGATGTCTCATGGTCTGGAATATCCATCCCCTGGGTCAGCTGGGGTCACCTGTCCTGGCTGGGTCTCCTCCCGACTCCTTGTTCCCCCCAGCCCCTCGCTGGGGGATGAGCAGCTGAAAACTCCCTGGGTCTGTGTGAGCCCTGCCCTGCAACAACCAACACATCCCCATGCTACCAACACTCTGGTCCTGACCCAAATCACGGCACTGTGACAGCTACCATGGAGAAAGTTACCTTGATCCCAGCCAAACCCAGCACAGAGGAGGAAATGATTCCCATCAGGGAAAGGTTCAGAGCATAAATGCAGCGTGAATGATCCAAGGTGAATTTCTGTGCTACCCCTCAGTGCTGTGCTGGCTCACAGTGACAAACCACAGCTTACAGCCATGTTGTTTTCTGACAGAAATAAACACTCCCCCTGCTTTGTATCTGATCATATTTGCTCTAAAAAAAATTCCTGGTAAGGCCTTGAATCCTGCCTCAGCTGGAAAGGCCATGGCCAGCCAGAGTGTGACTCCGTTCAGGCTACCCAGAAATACGCTGGATTTTCACCAGTGCAACTGAGAACTAAACCCTGGTGTAACATTTCCATATGCAAAGTCATCTCCTGTGATAAAAATGCCTCCTTCCAACAAAAATACACACATGTTTCAAGCCATCAGTGTTTTTCCTTCTCCCCAGTCCACTCCCCCGGGACAACATGCCCCATCTGTCAGGATGAAAGTCTGTTCTTACGATGCACTCACCTCGCTGCTGCAGCCTTTCTGGTCTGTATGATTTGGCATTGACTGTATTTTGCTAAAACAGCGGTAGCACAAAATGCTCAGGCATTACTCAGCCCTCTGTGGTTTGAGTCACGCCATTTAGAAAATTTATAAAATCTTTGTATCGAGCCTGAATGGTTTTAATGATGCTGCAACTGAACCCACTCAGATTGCAACAGAACATTACAATTTCCAACCATCGAATTACACAGAAATGGTGAAAAGATGGCCTGCAACTGAGATGTTGATCCTTAAAAATCTCCTTGCTCAGGAAGGAAATCAGGGACAATTTCTCATTGTACCTGCAATGCAACAGTCCATCTTGGTTCTACAAAGCAATTAAGTACCTCATTAACTTTAAGCACCTGTTTAATTCCCATGGCTTTGAAGCCAGTGGGAGTTACCTGCTTGCTCCTGAATTTCTGCAGGAAAAACATGCTTGTTAAAACTTTGGGGAGTAAAAAAAAGAGGATTATGTCTGCTAAACTTCTTACAGTCTGCTTTAATAAACTTCGTGGTACTTGGAATTCATCGTTGTAACATAAAGGATCAGACTGGGGCCCAAAGGCGTGGTGATATTTAGGCTGTATTGTCACACAATGCACCAGACATCATGGTCACAACAGTCTGTTCAGAATTTGGATTTTTACTGATCCAGTCTCATCTGATGGCTACTGGGAAAGCAGGAAAAAAAAGTCTAGGAGAAAAAAAAGCAATGAGTCCTCTTGATGGAGTCTTTTAGGAGACTGGCCACAATATTTCTAATGAACACGGTGCTCTTTCTTCTTAGCTTGAGTTTCACTCTGAGGACTCCAAGATTTGCATGAAAAACATGAGGTTTTTGTCAGGAATGTCAAAACCTGGTGGTGGCCAGGTGTTTTACAGCATTTTAAACCCCCTCACATATGATATGTCAGCCTCAAAGTGTCTGTTCTCGCTGAAGGAACAGCTGATGAAACGCAGATTGGGGCTACGACGGTGCAGCAGAGACTCTTCCAAAGTGTGCCAGGTAAATCGTGTGCTGTATTTTGCAGAAAATTAAACGTCCACTGCCAGCTCCCAAGGAAGTATTTCCAGAGGAATGGGTGAGGAGCCGCTCACTAAACTACCCACAACCTCCTTTACATGAACAAATATATCAAAGGGGTTCATTTTACATTGTAAGCTTCATTGTGATGTACCTATATCTATATCTATACCTATATATCTATATATCAATAAATAAAAGATGGACTGCTGGGCACTTCAAAGAACATATCTGAACATTTTCTCCCCTCTATTCTGAAATAAACATATTTTTATTGTCTTGGTTATCTGACCACATCCTTTTTTTGCACAACACATCGATCACAGTGCTTTTCTCAGAGAGGCTATACCTTCACAGGTGATGAGAGGATTCCTTAGGAGCCTTTTCTGTGACCAGTGAGGTAAAACCCCAAATCTCAGACACTGCCCCTTTCAGCTTGTGGCATCAGGGATGCAGCATGAGGTGGACAACTGGTTTGCTTCCCAGTAGTCACACAAGTCACAGTATGTCATCCACAGCACCAAGTCCTTTTCTGCTAGCCAGGAATTCAGCCTTGGGAATAAAACATGGAAAACTTGGTTTATTGTTATTTTTTGGTAGCGTTATCATTTAAATGAATCAACGGTGGATCAATAAGTCTTCCACTAAAAGTGAGATGTTTTCACGTCACGTACCATTTGCAAAAGTTGGGGGTTTTTAACTGTTTTTTTGTTTAGCTTTCTAAATGTAAATTAACTTTTCCAGTAACCTTTTCAAGCAGTACACTCTCTTAAAATGTATTGTGAGCACCACTTCTCAAATATGTCTGCTTTGCCTTAACAACAAAAGACAGTGAAAAGCTGCTGAGGAGAATCCAAAGGGCCATTGGATTAAAATTCATGAAGGGCAGTTTCTCCCTTCAGTGTCAGAAGTAATTGCATACACACTGAACATTAGAGCAGTTCCAGAAGTTGCAAACACATTATAAGCAGAAATTCAAATGTGTTGCAATCCTTCTCATCTGCTAATGCCTTTCTGCATTTTATCCACAGATTTCTGGCCTTAAAACTGTGATTGAAATGGTCACATGATGTAGGTAACAGTCTAGATCAGGAAAACTTAATTATTTCCAGTGTTGGAAAGTATCAAGATAGAAATATGTCTGGTAAAAACAGTGCTCCTGCTGATGTCATGTGGGAAAATCAGCTGGGAAAAGGCGCTGTAGTGACTCCTCAGCCACAAGCTGAATATGGATATGCATTAAATACACACAGAATTCACATTTTTCTATCTATCTTCATAGATTTTTTTGGCTGTTTAAGGCAAACAACCTTTACTGAGCCCACCAGCTTCTATTTAGACTCTTGGCACAAAAGCTTCTTAGATTTACACCACAGCGTGTTAAAATTCACAGGGAAGCTTTGGTGGAGAGCACACTCCACCTTTCCCTTATTTTTAAAAATGTTTTGAAAACAGATCCATCATATTTAGCATTTGTACATGGTACTCAGCCGACAGGCTTAAATGTTACTGAGTGACAGAACTGGTGCAGAGCCGACTGCAGCCCTGCCTGTTGCAGCAATTTGAAAGTCAAGGGGAACCTTTCTAGTCTTGGAGGGAATGAGAGACTTTTCCCCTAAAAGAGAGAAGCCAATTTCTTCTGCTAGGGTTTTAAACAAGCATAAGAGCACAGGTCAAACACCATGGGTCTGCATTTAATATAAGGACTCTCTGTGATACCACTGATCCATCCAACCTGTGTGTACGTGCACATGCACTTGCTTAAATTAACACAGAAACCCCACTTACACAGAAATATAAATGCAGATTTTGCAGCTTCCAGGTAGAAGCCATCCTGCTTTTTCTGAAAAGGAAAGGTAGCAACTGACACTGGTTTCACACTGGTCTTTCACAGTGGAAGAGAAGGACCCTCTAGCCTACCGACTTGAATTAGGTACTTTTCTCAACTTTAATTAAATTAAATGCTCTTTGAGGAATTTGTTACAAAGAGAACAAAAGAGAGGGAGAAAGATAAATGAGGAAGTGGAATTCAACACCATTTTATTGCACATATAATCGTGTCCTTTGCCCTCATAATATCCACCAGTAAAATGCTTTCTAAAAGCAAAAATGAATGATTTTATTCGAAGTTTATTAATTAATCATATCAGTTTTTACAGACTGATTATTTAATTCTAGTCATCAATGGGAATGTTGAGCTCCTTAATATCAGACTGAAGCCACGTAAGAAAAGAGCATTAATTAGTTTCATTCTGAAACGCAGGTGGAAGAGGCAATTAAATGATCTAACATAGGCAGGTGTAGGCCCTGATCTCATGTGAAAGATCATTACTGCCTTTCTTTGGCGTGGTGTAGTTAAAATCTGGCTCTTCTCGAAGTTACTTTGTCGCCTACAGGAACAAAGTCGATGGTTTCTCTCCATTTCCCCGTGTTCAGGTGCCAAGAGCACAGGGTTGCTGTCAGAGCTGCCAGGCTTTGCCATCCTTGTTGTCAGGTTTAGCCCACAACAGAGATTTAATGGGAATGGGAATGGAATGCAGCTCCTGACCCTGGTCCCCAACGTTATGGGACAATTTTAATTTGCAATAGCACCTTGTCTGCTTGTTCTGTGGAGAAGCCAGATGATGTTAGCTGCTCTTTCTTGTTATTTTCTTCCCATTTATTACACGTGAATTCTGCAAAGTTTTCAGAGGCAAAGCGCCCTTGGTTCCCTGGAAAGGCTGGGATGAGGATTCGAGGTGTCTGTGGGGGTGGCTGTCTGAGAGGAGAGAAGCCACAGAATCACAGGAGATGCTGAGCTGGAAGGCACCCACAGGGATCATGCATCCAGCCCTTATCCCTGCCCAGCCCCAGCAGTGCCACCCTGGGCATCCCTGGCAGCGCTGTCCAAGCGCTCCTGGAGCTCTGGCAGCCTCGGGGCCGTGCCCATTCCCTGGGCAGCCTGGGCAGTGCCAGCACCCTCTGGGGGAAGCAGAACCTTTCCTGGCTCTCCAGCCTGAGCCTGCCCTGACACAACTTCAGGCCGTTCCCTCAGGTCCTGTCCCGGTCACACAGAGGAGAGATCAGTGGCTGCCCCTCCTCTTCCCCTCCTGAGGAAGCTGTAACTGGATGAGTCTCAGTCCCCTCCAGCTGAACAGACCCAGTGCCCTCAGCTGCTCCCCATGCAGCTTCTTCTCAAGGCCCTTCATCATCCCCACAGCCTCCTTTGGACCCTCTCTAATAGTTTAATGTCTTTCTTATATTTTGTGACCAAAATATTCAAGGTGAGGCTGCCGCAGCCCAGAGCAGAGCGGGACAATCCCTCCCAGGCCTGGCCGGCGCTGCTGGGCCTTGATGCCTTAAAGTGCTGGGAAAAATCCG
>VYZT01058722.1:0-109411 GCA_013400735.1 Pomatostomus ruficeps | reverse complement strand
GTATAAAAAGAAAAGACAAAAAACCATCAGGCATCAGCCTGATGTCCCCAGGACAGGGATGTCCCTCCTGGCTCCAGGGCACTGCTCACTCCTGTGCAGGAGTGCACATGTGCGTGTCCATAACGTGAAATAAGAGAGAGCTCTGACAGGACGCAGAACAGATTAATGTTTGAGTGTGCAGAAAACTGCCAGAAGAAGTTAAATGTACAACAGCAAAAATGATGTGCCCCAGGGCACAGGGACGTGAGAAGGGCTTCCTCCGATGCCCATCCCTTTTATGCATGTTAGGGAAAACAAAGTAAGACATGCACTGACATGGACCCATTACTAATGGATACAATATTTTTAAATAATCATGCAAAAGCATCAGTAAGTGTATCTGAAGCAGCTGAAGAGAGTCCTTGAGTCACACACAAACCCTGAGTTATTTTACTCAACAGTGCATCTACAGTGACAAAACTGGCCAATTAGTTATCATGAGAAAGAAATGTTTAGCATCTTCGCAGGTCAGTTAAAAGTGAATATAGTAACTCTGATGTACTATAATTAAAGAAGATAACACCACCAGAGGTTGAGATGTTGAGGGCAAAACATTGAGTCCTTTTTAAAAGTAATGGAGTTTTACAACTCAGAATTCAGCTGTTTGAATAGGACAAATTTTAATTACTGTTACCTCACAGAATGTTCTTGCATTATACTCTCTGTGTAAATGGCTCAGCAGCTAGAAGCAGAAATACTTTACACATTTTAGACTTCTATAAGGAATATGAAGATCAAAGAACAGGTTGGAAAAGCTGTTCCCTGGACAGCCCAGGAGCAAGCCAAGTCCTGCAGCGCCATTGCCATGCCCCGTGCATGGACGGCAGCCACGCAGACAGATGTTGGTGGTGACTGACTGTATTTGTTCTAGAGAGTGACACCCCCCTTCTGCCAAGCACGAGGAGTGGGACTGCATCTGTTCACTGCACGGAGGGAGCATGCAGGCGTAGGACAGCAGAAAGGGCTGCCATAAAATGAAATGCTAATTAGTGCACAGAGCCCCATCCAAGCCATCAGCAAGCCTGGATTTCACAAGGATTTTTCAGGTCCCCCTGAAGAGGATGAAGATGTGCACATGGTGTCAACGAGGGAAAAACACATCAAAGGTTAGGGCTGAAGTCTGACCAGTGTCTCTGGATCCTAAAATAGCTAATAACAGCAAACATCCACTATCCAGTCCACACATATTTATTCTCACATCTCCCCACCCCGACACACATGCTCATTATTGTGTCTGGCAGTGTACAAACACCTCCCGCCTCCAAATCCTTCCTTTTCTATAAAACACCTGGAAAACATAACTCATATATTAAAATTTCTGCACTAGTTAAGTGCAAAGATCAAAGGAATGTGAACTTAAACTGTGGTCCTGGAATGAATATATTCCCACAGTACAGTTCATGGCAAGTATCAAGCTGATTTCCAGGAGTATCATTAAATAATACAACGCTTGTAGGGTTCACTCAGAGGTCTGAGATCTACAAAACTAATTTATGAATAAATTCCTCATTTTGCAGCTTAGGAGTTGACTTTCCATTGTACCTTTGCCTTAATTTAGGTTTTAAGGGCCTTCAGGGCACCCAGAACAACTGCCAGTTGGAGTCCTTTAGTAAAGGAAAATACCAATTTGCATATTTGCACATTTTTATGGTCAAATGTGCTTTTCCATGAAAGCATCTTCAAATGCTGCCATACTATTATGGATACATGTATTTAATGTATAAATAGAAATAAGTTTTCTGACTTCCCTGACTAGTTTGGTCAGCAATTGTGACTCCTTTCTGATGTAACCAATCCTGTCTTATCTTCTCATTACTGGGCCCTGTAGGCCCTGCTGAGGGTGCAGAAGAAATTGTCAAAATCTCAACAATCTTTAAAAAATAATTTAAATATTTAGAATTTAAAATATTTCATTTCCATCCCCCCTCCCCAAAAAAATAATGACAAAAAACTTTCTATAATAAGGCAGTGAAACATGTGATTAATATTAATTAATTTCTTTTCATACTTTGGCTACAGATGTTCTACTCTTTCCCATTTGTGGAATCCATCCATGAAACTCTTCTGCTCTTCAAATAATGCACCCCCACAGATACAAGAATGGATGGTTCTTGACCACATATTTTGAGGATCTAGAAAGATATTCTGTAAAACGATGTATTGGCCTTAGGTCCATACAGTACAGGTTAAACACCTTATTTTAAGTCCTCGTGGTGTACACCCAGAAGCTGTAAAGGGAACTTGGTCATTTGTGTGTTTCACGGAGAGACAAAAAGCACAAATCTGTGTTTTGAAGGCGATTTCCTGGCTAAGGTAACGCACAGCTACTGGCCAAAGGTAACAAGGTTGACCACCCACTGAATTCGCAGCAGGGACACTGGTGAACATGGCTCCAGGACACAATAAATTAGTAATAACCTCCATTATGATACCCCCAAAGTAGGAGTTTGCCAGAAGGGGCTATGCAGTCAATGTAGCACTGAAAGTTTGCTCTGATAAATCGATGTTTTAATGGCAGCTTCTGTACATTTTGTCTTCATTGCATGAACTGCCAGTTACTTACAAACTCTTTGCTTCAGTATTTCATGGCTTTTATGCAAATATTTGATGTTAATAGCATCATATTTTTATTGGTTTGCTTTGTATAGTTTTGCTGAGTTGCATTGTGGAGTCATTAAAAATGAATAGCCAAAATAAAAATATTTCATATTGGAAACCATACTTAAAAATTAATGGTGTATTAGCAAAAGGTTCTTTCCCACAATTTCACAAGCACAGCAAAAACTTCATCAGAGAATGGTTAATCAGCTGCAGACAGCATTTATCTGTGCCCTTCCTACACTTGGTAACAACCCCTGGAGTTGGAGCTATGGAGGGTTGCACAGACACAGCAAAGGTGGCTTAAAACCCCCGTCCTCTGCTGGGTGCTGCCAGCTGGAGGCCCAGCCCGTCCTTCCTTCCACACACGGTGCTCAAGAGAACAGAAAATAACTTCCAACAAACCCTTGTGCCTGGGACAAAGTACAGGTTTGGTTTGTCTGTGGGTAAGAGTTACTCGGCAATAAAAGATATTTGGGGTATCCTGCAGAGAACAGAGAATAATGGCTCTTGTTCCAAAAGAACTAAAGAAAAACCCCACAGATCGCACAGACTGGATTTACAGGAGGCTCAGAGCCACAAAATTCCTCACTGCTTTTCCTTTATGGATGGGCTGCAAATCCACGGTCTCCTACAACCAGAGAACCCAGTGTGGCTTCCTCACTGATAGAAGTTATCCAAGGTTTCGTTCTGTGCTTTAACTGGTGGATGTGGGGAGCAAAGAGCAAACCCATAACGTACTCCTGAGGGTGCAAACAGCTGCTCAACACACTGGGAAATACAGAGTGAACAATAAATGGCAGTGATTGTCCCAATCCTGATTTTACAGTCTTAACTGCTCCCAGGTATTTGTAAGGCAACACACGAAAGTCTTCATAGGGACAGAGAGAGGAAGGGAGAGGGAAAAAACCTCAAGGAGAAGAAATGAATATGCAGATATGGCAAAAGCAAGTGGAGAAGGCAGTCCCAGAGTCAGATTCCACACTTAGAAGAGGAAAGTTTTGTTCTCTCCTGAACCCTCTGCCTGTGGTTTTCATTCCCTTAAATTATTTGGAGCTCAGCAAAGGAACTGGCAGCTGAGACTCTTCTCATGGATAGGTTTGGAGCAGGTAGATCATACACCTCCTTATTTTCCCAAGGGATCAGCTTCAATCCAGCCCTGGATGAGTCTCAGGGAGTTTAACATGCTTCAGAAAGCTCAGCTCTCCCGTCTGGAAACAGCCCAGTTTGCACCCCCCAAACTCACACAGAGTCCTGCTTTGAAGACTCCAACCTCTCACTGAGGTGGACTCTGCATCTGCAAGTCAGAACACGGTGATTGATCACCGAAATTCTCTCAAGTACACAGTGAACATCAAACAGGAGTGTGTGTCCTGGTGATATCGATTCGGAGCTGATGATCTCATTAGAAAGCCCTAATTCTCAGCATTGCTTTGCTTTAGACAATCTTTAATTTATTTTAAAAAAGCTGATTGGCCAACTATTTCAGCCTCACGACTGTCCCTTGCTCTTACGAGACAGCTCCTTTAGTCTTTGAGCTTTTAAAAGGTCATTAATCCACATGCTAATGCAATCAATAATATATTAAATAAATTATAAAAACTAAATTAATATTAGGTAACCTGATGCACTGTGCCATAAGGTTTTAAAATATGCTTATTGTCAGCGCATTTAAAATGATAAATTAAAACAGTGAACCTTTCAAAAAATTATCCCCAGGAAGCTTTTAAAATTATTTTCTCCACTATTTAAACCATGAAACAGTAAAGAAAATTTATATTATTTACTTTTTAGTTGCGTTAACTTTTATACTGATGCTATTTTAAAAAAAATGTATGTAAAATTGAATTTTAAACACAAGTGGGAAACTGCAAATTGAATGAATTTGGCCTTAGAAACAGAACACTTCTGTCTGATGTGCTGTGGGTGGAGGGTGATGCCCTGTTAGCTGAAGCTGGAGGAGATCAGACTTGGCACATGCCTCTGTTTCAGACTCCAAAACCCCATAGATTTGATACAAATACGAATTATTTTCTATTCTGAGAACATAAACCTCATCTCAGTTGTCTTATCTAAGCTGGCCCAGGTAGGCTGCATATTCATGTGGAATCCTAGAGCTCCCCAGCTCACAAACAGCCAGTGGTTCTGCTGTTTGTGCATTTGTAAACAACCCTGGCCTCAAATCTGAGCAGCCACTGTGCACCACTGTAATAATTTACATCTCACAGAGATGGTGCCATGAAACCAGCATTTGCTGAAAGTTTCAGCAAGAGCATTCCCGTTTTGAAATGCATTTATTTAACAGGCTTTCAAAGAAAAAAGCTGGTGGAGAAATCAATGTATAGCCGCCCTCCAGCATCTCTCCACCTTGCATCCTGTGGATTTTAAACCTGAGGCATGAGGAAAAGTTTATTCAATTTTTTTTTTTTTTAAATCTTTGGTAATAAAAACTGAGCTCTTGAAGCTACACTCTTAAAAGCTTTCTCCCTTTTATCATCACTGGAAAATCCTGTATATCTTCAGTGCTTGTCTTGGCAGGCTCTGTGCTATTTACCTTCCCTCTCGGATTTTCTGGCTGTATCCGTGTCATTGTCTGGGTTGCTCCTTTCTGCACCTTGGTCTGGAATGTTAAAACAATCGATGAGGGCTGTCAGGACACTGTGGTTCCTTTCAAATGCCTCCAGTAGCTGATACTGATCATTTAAAGTCTTTCTATTGGGCAGCTGCTAAAGAAATGCCTTGTTGGCAACAATATCTATCTTATTATCACTGACATTCATTGCCCAGCCCCTGGCTGGGCCAGCTTTTCGGGTTCATGTGCTCACCTTCCAGGCCCATCATTAGCCTGGGCTTTCTCCTGAGCTGCCTTCTGCTGACAAATCTGGCCACAGAAACTGCCAGCTGAAGGTTCCACCAAAGCATTTGGGGAAAGAAAAATCCAAAGTCCAAAAAACAAAAGGGCCACAAACCTTATCCATAAAAAAAAACCCCAAAAAAACAAAACAAAACAAAAAAACCCCCAGAATTTGTATCCACAAAATGAAGACTTGTGCTGTTGCTCCTGTAAAAACGAACAGAGTGTGCAGATTTCAGCATTTGGCTCTTCATCTATTGACTTCACATCAAACATCTATACTTGCACCAAAATACAGCTTGTGAGCATATTATTTGGGAGAAACTGTCAAGGAAAGGGAACTGTGCCTGATAAAGGTGAAAATTCCCCACAAGAAAATGATGTTGCACAGATTATTGCTATGTAATGATGGCAATCTCAAAAAATCACAGTCAGCAATACAACTGGAGTGAGGGACCCCTGTTCAGCCAAAAAAATCCACAAAATACAGATTGATGAGAAAATCTCTTGTTAGACAAAAACAGTATTTGCTTTCAGAATCTGCACCGTATGGGCTCTATCAATTTCCTTACAGCTGCTCTTTCCCTTAGATCATTAGTAAAACACATTTTTAGCAGACCAGAATCGTGGAAAAAATGTCTGTGGAAGGAGTGCAAAAGCATGTGCCAAGGCTGGGTTTGGTTTATAAACCAACAGAAACAGCCTGATGTGAGCTGGGCTCAGTTTAAGACAGTTTGGCTGAGGAAAGAATATTTTAGTGGATCAAAGCTGGGCTGCAGAGGATCAGCTCTGGACCAGCTGGCAGCTGATCTGAGGAGTGTGGCCAGGATGGGGGCAGGTGAGGGTTCAGGGCTCAGCAATGGTTGTGGTTGGTTCAGCCTCATCCCAGAATCACTAAAGCTGGAAAAGACCTCCAAGATCACCCACTCCACCTTTGCTTCAATGCCACCACTTCCACCAAACCCCACCACAAAGCACCTCGTCCACTTGGTTTTTGAACACCTCCAGGGCTGGGGACTCCAAACCTCCCTCAGCAGCTCATTCCAATGCTTGAAAACACTTTCCATGAAGAAATTTTTCCTGATATCCACCCTGAGCCTCCCCTGGCCCAGCCTGAGGCCGTTCCCTGTGCTCCTGTCCCTGTTCCCTGGGAGCAGAGCCCGACCCTCCCGGCTGCCCCTCCTGGCAGGGAGTTGTGCAGAGCCAGAAGGGCCCCCTGAGCCTCCTTTGCTCCAGGCTGAGCCCCTTGCCCAGCTCCCTCAGCCACTCCTGGGGCTCCAGCCCCTGCCCAGCTCCGTTCCCTGCCCTGGACACGCTCCAGCCCCTCCAGGGCTCTCTGGCCAGGAGGGACCAGCACTGGACACAGCCCTGAGGTCCCTCAGCAGGGCCAGCCCAGGGGACGGGCACTGCCCTGGCCCTGCTGCCACCCCAGGGCTGGCACAGCCCAGGTGCCATCGGCCTCTTGCCCCCCTGGGCACCCCTGGGCTCGTGTCCAGCCCCTGTCCCCAGCACCCCCAGGCCTTTCCCAGCAGCAGCTTTCCAGCCCCTCTGCCCCAGCGTGGAGCATCCACGGGGTTGTTGTGACCCCAGGGCAGGACCTGGCACTTCTCCCTGGTGTCCCTCACACCATTGGCCTCAGCCCATGGGTCCAGATAATGGAGTAGGACAAGGAATTTTCTTAATTTAGAAAAGAAAGAAAGCAACAGAATAACTGAACAGTGCCATGTTCTTTCCCCAGGACCGGGACGTGGCTCACTGCCGTGCCCTGGGCACTGAGGAGACTCCCAGAAAAGCGAGGCTCCTGCTCGTGCCGAGGCTCAGCACACACAGCTCCCAGCACGAAGTGATGGAATGGTTCCTGCTCCTGCTCAGAGCATATTCCCACAGCACTAACCCTTCCTGTGGAGAGTTTTCTCACCAAACTGATAAATTATGATAAACCGGGGGCTTTAAAGATAATTCTCCTTAATGGAAAAGAAAACTCCAATAAAAAGCTAATCATACTTGGATATGAAAACATTTTATTTCACTTCATTTTGCTTTCTTTTTTCCCACTGAATTTTCATGCTCCCAAGTGTCTTGTTTCAAATATCTTGGGTATTTTGCAGTGCTACCCACAAGGGGTGATATAATGAGTACAGGGAGAACGTAACTAAGTGATGTGTAACAAAGTAGGGCTCGTTTGTAGGTTGAATCATAAAAAGAAATTTTTAGAGGGATATTGCCCTGAGCAGAGAGGATTGGAAATAACAATGCAGAGCTGAGTGGTAACACTGAGAATATGAAGGAATTACAAGGTGCCAGGATCTGAATTTGGGAGAGGTTAATTCCAGAGCACTCAAGGGTTGCCAGTCCCACCAAGGTGAGCATTGGGGTAAACAGAAAATGCCAATCACCACGGGAACCTCCTCAGGTCACCCCGGAGCCAATGCTGGGGCTGAGCTGAGTGTGGGGTGTGTGACAGCAGCACCCAGCTGAGCCAGGCTGCAGGGCAGGGAAAGGTTCTGCTTCTCCCAGAGGCTGCTGGCACTGCCCAGGGAATGGGCACGACCCCGAGGCTGTCAGAGCTCCAGGAGCGCTTGGACAGCGCTGCCAGGGATGCCCAGGGTGGCACTGCTGGGGCTGGGCAGGGACAGGGGCTGGATCCATGATCCCTGTGGGTCCCTTCCAGCTCAGGATGTTCTGTGATCCAAAGGCTGCTCAAGGTTGCAAAGGAATCCCATCTGGTTCACTTCAGGAACAAAATATTCAGTTTGCTTTACTAAGAAAGCACCGTCTTGCATTATGTATTTATGCAGAATAATGTCAAATTACCAAGAAAATAATTTCAGAAGATTTTGACGATATTTAGAAGCTTGGTCACTGCCCAGTTTTGAGTTTCCCCTAACTGCTGGAAGCCTGGGCTCCTGAGGGCTGCAAACAGGCACCACATTTACAGCATTTCCTCAGTGCAGGCACTCGAGGTGGGGGAAGCAGGTTTCTAAACCCGAGTGCCAGTGCAGGGCAGTTTTTCACCACGCACCTCTTGCTGCACAGAATGCAAGTTCCTCTGGGACACCAGAGCACTTATTTGCAGGGACTCAGAAGTAAATTTGCCAACAATTGTCAAGACTGTTATGAGCGAGAGCATCCTCATATTGCAAGGTTCTTGTGCTTCTTACTTCTGGCATAAGTCACTTACACATCAAAAATTAAGATTTCCTTGATGTGAATGAAGTTATTCTTCTTTTTCCATCCACATTAAGGCTACCACAAGCTAACAGTGGATGTATTTTGATTTTTCTGCAAGGATGTTGTTGGTAAAGGATGAAACCCCTTCCCCAGTGGCTCCAACACAGGGCTTTTCTTGGCTAATCAGAAACACCAGAACAACAGAGCAGTTGAAAGCTTACTTTCAATTTGCTTTTTCATAAGAACCTACTGACATGTGAAAAGGTAAAAAGGCCTTAACAATATCTAAGAGACCATAAACATCAAAGAAACATACACAAAGCTTTGTTCTGTGTCCTTGAAAAGTGCCTATTGTTCACCTGGTACTTGGATGAGCTGCCCTGTCTCACAAACAGGAGATCAGAGCCACAGGGACGTGCAAGGATGAAATCAGTTTCTCCCTGGTGCTAAGCCAACACCACACCAAACACCCATCCTGATCCACAACTTGTGCAGCTCCTGCTCATCGAGGACAGAATCTATGAGATTTAAAATGTCCCAACCAACTCGTTTTGATTTGTGATTTCAACCATGCAAACAATTTTAGAAATATCACAAATTGCAATAATTTTCATTTTTAAGGTTATGGTTTAGTAAATAAATATTAAAACTTTTAGAATCCTAAGTATAACTTGTTAATGCAATGTCTTGTATATAAAAAGAGAGCAATGAACCAGGATAACTGGAACTGGAGAAATAATAGCAGATGTCAGAACCGAGTGATATGGGCATTGCCTGGGAGTAGATTTTAAGAATGTCTTGTAGTTCTGATTTTCATGTTGGTTTAATAGAGACTTTTTAATTTTTTTTTCAATTTTATTGTATTATTATTATAAGAAAACACTATTTTAATGAAACAGAAAGAACCTTGGATTCCTCCTGGGTGTCCTTTGGGTGTTCTCCGAGGAGTGCTTCTCACTCTTAGCCGGTGTCAGGAACACGTTGTTCTCTCTGGTTGCAGCAGCCCCACGGCTCTTTGAGGGTGTATTTGCATCCTTTGCATCTCCACACAAACACAGCAACTACAGAGAACATGGCTCTAAGTGATTTTTAACCCCATTCATCAACTGCCAGTTTAACATCAAAGTTTCACGCTCCGTTAATATCCTTACTGACAAATTTAAGAGACAGCCTTTGCTATGAGTTTGTCTTAAAAGCAGAGCAAGGCAGGATTAACTTTGTCATTCTGCAGAAGAAAGGGAGTGTGATTTCGAACATGCTCTCGGTGAGCTGGTGAGGAAAGCAAGCACACAGCACATTACAATGCCTTCAATGACTTGACAGCTGTTAGCTAAACAATGCAACATTAATTTTCAACATTTTTGCACATGGCTGGGTGAGAGATCCCTTAATCCCAGTTCCTATTCTGCTCCTGCCTCATTGTTGCTGTCTCCTTTTGTATCACTTATTATAATCAGTTCCTGCTGTATACTCCCTTTCACCTTATTATTGTTGCAAAAGGAAGGTACGAGGTTAATTCAGACTCGCTTCCCCGGGGTACATTAAGATGGATTTAAGTACTTTATTGAGACAGTCTGACTTCAAAAGCTGCTTTATCAGTTCCTACCAGAGAGAGCCCCATCCATGGCAGCAGTAAACTAACCATAAATTCTCATATTCTATATGCTGAGTGACTTTCAAAAGGAGAACTATTGATTTTGTCATTTATGAATGGATTTAGTCAAATTAGTCTTTTCATTGTGCACAATAAGACAGCATTGTTATTAGGAATTAGAGGATAAACCGGTGTGGAACAAATGAAACTGCCATTTTTGGGATCCTCAGCACAAATTCAATAAGCTTTAGTTATGCCACCCTGATCATTTTGTTCACGACCAGCTACTCTCCATACTTTGATTGTCTCCAAAGGAAAGGAAAAGTGGCCTCTGCCTTCAAGAGGCACTTTCAGCAGACTTAACCTTCCAAAGAGCTCTCCTGCCTTTACCTTTGAAAGAGCTAATAACTTGTTTGCTGAAAGGCAGGAGTATTTACAGGCACACTTGAAATCAGACAAAGATTACACAGGGAAATAAACAGAGACATGTCACTGTCAACAATAAATTAAGTTTGGGCGAAAAACATAAAATGTTTAGAGTGGAGCAGACATCAGTGAGCATTATGCTACTCGAGCCTCTGAACTTTTCCAAGCACAATGAGCACTGATGGGCCCTGGGTGCCTTTCCCTGAAGAGCCTCTCCAGGTGGTTATTGCAGGAGCTGCGCTGTGTTGCTGGAAACAACGAGGCTGACACCCGTGTCCTGATTTCCCTCCCCATTGTGTGGTGTCTGGCAGGAACACACCAGCTCACGAGGGTGCAGAGAGCAGAGTCAGATGGAAAGCACTGGGGAGGAGGAGCCGTGTGCCAGCCTTGGGCAGCCTGAGCGTTTTGGGGTTTGTGCAGCCAAGTGCACGCACGAGTGCGTCTGCATAGGGATAGCAGGTGGAAAAATGAAATATCTTAGCCAGCCCAGCATTTGATACTTCTTAATTATTTAACTGAAATGTGTATGCATCTAAACTTGACTTTTCCATGCGGTAATGCAAAAAGGCCAAGACTATTAACTTCCTTCACAGTTGCAACATTATTTTCTAACCAGTCCCGTGTCCAGGTTTTTTATATATTTTACATGCTACAGGAAAAATTACAAGGCCTGAGCTAGGTCTGCACTCTGCACAGGGCAGCTCTGTATTCAGATATTTGCTTGGAAATATGGACTGGTAACCTTCTGAAAACCTTAACACCATCTCTGAATTTATTGTAGTCCTAAAGAGTCACGTCTTTAGGGCAAACTTGCCTCCCAACTCAGTAGGAGAGCAAGCCTGCTTAGGAGAACACCCATTGGATACTCCATGGCTAAGTAAGCAAGACGTTGACTATAAAATTTATGATCTGTTAAACACAGCAGATTATTCCATATTAATATCTTTATATTTCTTATATGAACCATGTTAAAATGAATGGAGTTTTCGCTATTCCCACCCAAGGATAATGTGATTCACCTACTCAAATATCTCAAATAAATGGATAGGGATGTGAACAAATGGATCCTGTGTGAAGTCACTGGGAAGTTTATTGTTAATTATCACAGGAATGGAGTAAGGCCCACTCTCTCAGCCTAAGCCTGAAGATGAGCAATCTTTTGTGAGAAATGAACAGATAACTTTCCTGGAAACAATATCAAACATAATATCAAATTAAAGAAAAAGAAAACCCACTGATGCACAGCCATGTTTATGCAAAGCAGGAATATAGTGCAAGCTTAATTATAATGATATCCTTGGGCACCGAGTCTGAAGCAGATGCAAAAAATTAAATACATTGATGTGCTTCACTAAATAGGAATAAAAGGGAAGAGAGCAGCTGAGGTACGAAGCAAAGGTGAGAAACCCTCAGTGGTTTCAGCTTGAAGTGCAGCACAATCTGAATGTTTATTGGGCTCTGTGCTATTTCCAGTGCAGGAATTGTTTAACGTGAGCAGAGTGAAACGCAGCCTGGCTGTGCCTCCCAACGTCACACACCATTAGTCAGAACAGGTGCTTTAAAATAGGCCATTAATGACTTCAGAGACATAAAGTAATTATACGAACTAATAACAACAATAACAACCACCAGTACCCTGAAGTTTGTGTCATTTAAGCAGAAATATGTAAAGACACGGCTTTAGTTCATCAGAACAACGCTTATGGAAAGAGAGCAACTGCTGCACTGGCTGCTGCAGCTTTCAGTTCTGCCCGGGATTTCTATCCGGTTATCCCTGTAAGAAGGATGAGGATAATGCTCTCCAGCCCTGCTGGAGGTTAGGACATGCTAGAACACACTCTTGAGACCATTTTCAGGAAGATATTTTGTCAGTCTCCTAAAAGAAATTGTTACTGGAAGACACCACTTCTTTTGCTGGTGAAAAAAATTGTAGCTTCTTAGCTACACAACAAATCTCTGACAGTCTGGGGCTTATTGTGCAACTGCTTCAGCCAAGAGGATTTTAATCATCAACTTTAATGTGTTTAAGAACGGAACCCTAAATAATTCTGCCATTTTACAGCTGATAAACTGTGTAAGCTCAACCGATGTGTTATTCAAAAGTGACCCTGCTAAAACAAAAATAAATAGATCATGCAATCTCTGGCATCATTATTTGGAATATCGAAGGCATTTGTAGAACAGGTTTGTTTATGCAGTAGTAATTTTGCTCTCCATTTTCCCTTGCTATTAACTAATAGAGCAGAGCAAAATGTTCTCTGCAAAACAGAGAAAAAGATCCAGCTGCAGACAAATGTTACACCCTCGGAAGCTGCTGTTTTCCCTCCTGGAAAGCGATGCACTGGGTAATGTGCTGTAGCTATAATGAAAGATCCCCCATAACAATACTGCCTACGAGTTTATTTAGAAGGAAGAGCAGCCTCAGACATTCTGACAAATGTGCACCTGTGTTAAAAAAGGCACCCTGAACTCGAAAATCCATGAGGAATTATGCAACCACGTGGCAGATTTGAGGTATAGAATACTGCCCACAGTATTATCTTAAGAGTGGAGTCTAAATTCTGGTTTCTCTGTATCGCTAACTTGAGTCTTTGTAAGGCTCTGTTTACAGCCTGACATCTGAAAACTGATACAGTGAAAATGAAATCCTTTCTTCAACTTTTATGGTAATTTCAACATTTTTCTCGTGTGCTGTCCTTCCCCAAAAATAATTCACTCACTGACAAAAAGCCATTTGAATAATCTTTCTAGATAGAAGTTGCTGCAGAATGGAAGCTAAAGAATAAAGAGGGGCTGAATACCCAAGAGCAGTGGGAGGCATTAGGATGAGGTGATTCCCTGCGCAGGTTTTCACTGTTAGAAAGGAATCCTCATCAGGAAAAATCGACCCCGAGCCTGGAATGCTGGATATTGAGTATGAGAAATTCCTCATCAAAAGTCTCTGAAGATATTTGGCCTTATTCTCGTTGGGACAAAAAGAAACAAAAGCAGTTATTGCATCTTAATTAAGGGTAAACACTGGTAGGCATCTGTTATCTACAAGGAGAGAGATGTGTGTGAATATGAGGAGATCTAATCTAAAATGAGTGCTGAGATTAGCCAAAATTCTCCAGACATTATCTCTGTGTAGGACTGCTTCTGTAATCTTGTTCTAAGGCTAAGATCAATGAAACCTTAAAGAAGGATTTAGTGGTGCTGATAGGATTTTCTCTTTTAGATAGACTGTTAGGTGAAAAAAAGCCATATTAATAGGAATGCATTTAAAGGGTTCTTGATGGTGCACTCACACTGCGTGTAACATTTGTACTGTAAAACAATTCTTTATTAAAGTGCAAAAGACTTGTTCATACTGGCAGTGCTGCTTCTGGTGCTCACAAAACGTGAATTTTTCTGAGCATAAGATCCCAAATTTAAATTGCAAAGGAAGGAGATTTGGGCAAAGGTCGAAGCTAATGAATATACTGAAATCTGTCTCAGTTAGATGGATTTCATCTTAGATAATATCTCCTCATGTGCTTTCAAACACCCCAACGTGTTGGTGACACTTTTATCTCTGGGAGGGTTCTTGTCCTTAGCAGCAAGAGGGCTCTAGACAATCACTGCACTACCACCCTCTGCTGAAACACAACTCAGACATGTGAGAGAATAAATACTATTTGCTCAAAGTTTTTTAATCCCAACCTATCTAGGAATAAACCAGACTCTGCAGATAATCTATCAATCATTGTTGCCATAAAATAAAATCCCAAGCTCCCCCCTTTTTCCTGGAATATCTAAAAACCTGTTTAACAGCAGTCACACCTGAACTACTGTGCTCTACTTTTATTGCCAATTTTGGTAATACCAAATAATTATTATACTTTTAATGTATTTTAATAATACTTATTATTAATACTACACGTAATTGCTGCTGTCAAAACAATCTGTCCAGCAGAAATTCGAATTAGATGCATTTCTTTCCCTAGACAGAGTGAGATAGAGTTCTCTTTCTAGGAACTACTGGACAAGGGCAGGGGAGACGGAGGGTGGGTCCCAGGACAGACAGACAGACAGAGAGCAAGAGCTGAAATGGAAAAGAGAGACAGAGCAGTGGGTGGGAAAGAGATAAACAGAGCAGGTGAGACAGGAACCTGGCAGAGGAGGATGAGGGGGAAGGCTGGAGAAAACTGGAAAGAGGTGAAGAGGCCTGTTAAGAGTACAGTAGACTGTGATTCATTAAAAGTAAAAGAAAAAATCTAGCAAAAAAGTCATGGGTACCCACTGCAATAACTAAAAAGGGTTTTTAAAGAACAAATTTCCCAATTCAGCAACTGGGGTGCAGTGGCACCACCAGGGACAGGAGAAGGAACATTCAGGAGTTGGCAATGCTCAGATTGGACACCTCTGGATTGCACCGACAGTGCAGATCTGGAGGGAACCAAAAACTGCACGGCTGCAAACTCCAGTAAGAGCTGCTGCACCCAGGAAGATAATTCACAGCTAATTAGCACAAATTGCCTGAAAGGAATTTGCTGGGTTTTACCAGTGATAATCCACATGTCAAAAAGCATTCTTGGGTTTTTTATCCTCATCCCAGGGCACTCACCTCTCACCAGCCACGCTGGGCATCTTAAAAACCCCCGAGAAGACGAGAGCCACGGCCTCCATTCACCCAAGCTGTTTCACACCTGAGCCACCTCAGAGGGTGACTCGAGCGAGGAAATATTGCTAGAAAGAGATTTGAAAGGAAAATAGATTTTAGTGTCCCACAGAGCACTGAGATTTCAAAATCCTCCCCCGAAAGAGCAATTTTTGGAAACCAAGAGCGGGAAACCATTAAAAAGGGATGAGAAAAAAAGGGGGAAGCTCATGAAAAGTGTCCACTTGTAGTCTGCCTATCACAGCATTGGTCTGGAACGTGAAAGAGCTGCTCGGATTTTCACACAGCAATTCAAATCTGGAAAATGCTTTTCCAATCCAGAACAAATTCTTTCAAAGCTTTGCTGTTGAGAAGCCAATATTCCTGTTAAAAAAAAAAAAAAAGGTTAAAAATTTCTGCCATAGAACATCTCAGCATATATGATATAATCAGAAAACCAGTCACTCATGGAAAATGCACAGAATTAAATGGTTAACACTCCCTATCTCCTAAAAATACTCTTCAGTGGTTTTAGAAGTGAGGGTCTTAACTGTATGAAAAAGATTGTAAAATTCCCTGCTTGGGAAGGGCTGGGCTCAGCAATTCATAAAGTGACAACGTGGGTGTACCAGCAGTCACATCAACATGTGCAAAACATTTTAAACATTGCTTGGAAAATATTGAGCAGATTAATGTCTTGGAAGAATTTGCTTTCATATTTGTTTAGAAATTTCGATCTAAGAAAACCCATGTTATGGGTAACTTATAACTGGGAAGCATGCAGTTAATATTTTTTATTGTATCTTTCATTTCTCTTCAAAGAAAATACACTAATAGTGTTGATGTCACACTTTTCAACACCTGAGAACCTGACTGAGGTTTAATTGCAGGATTAAAATGGCTCAGGCAGAAATAAGTAATATTTTAATGGTCCTCTTCAGGTAAATGATATGTTTGTACATAGCAGAAACACTTTCCTGTCTCCCGGGTAAACAATATATTTAAAGAGTTTTATGAATGTGCATTATGTGTGGACTGTCTCTGAGGGAACACTTCTAGTCTGAATGCTAAAAACCTATTTATAAATGCTTTAAAATCCATAGAGTTGATGACCAAAGTGTAATGGTCCTTCCTGGAGTGGTTCCAGCTGTGGTGCACATACATACCTGAGGTGTGTAAGGTGTTTACAATCGAGATTAAACAGGCATGCACACCAAAAACCTGATTTGGGGAAAGACAAGAACCATGCCCTGGACTCTGAGTGAAATGCACCTGAGTCTTTGCCCAGAATTATTACTTTCCCTTCAGTTTGATTTGAAAGCACTCCACATCTTGCAGGAAATACTCAGAACCCATCAGATCCACAGGAAACAAAAAGACTTTGAGGAGTCCAATGGAGAGGTTGTATAAAATATCTTATTTAAGGAGAGGAGCTGAACACCTGCCCAGCTCTACCTGCAGATAAAAACCCTGCACAAGGGGGGGCTGACTGTAGTGAAAGGTGGGGGGAGCTGTTAAATGCACACAGTCGCTTAAAATTCCCCTCATGCCCATTTCCAGCTCACTTTGCTGTGCCACACACGAATCCAGGAGGGAAAAGAGACACTCCACCATTCCCCTGTGCTTTCAGCAAGCCGTGGAAGGTCTGGTCCTTCATATTTACACAATTGTACAGGCATGACACTAATTCTTCTGGGGTTAAAGTGGGAAATGTGCACACCCCTCTCTGCAATAGGATCAGACTCTCCTTTTCTACCAAGAACAACTCACTCAAGTTGTCTCACTCCCAAATCCCACGGATAATGCAGTTCCTGCTGCTAAGTCCTTTTTAACCTCGGCTATAGCAGCACACGAGGCACCTCTGAATTACTGTTTTATGCTAATTACATGGTCCAAAGCTGCTCTTTGAGGTGTTTGTTTGCTTTTTACTGGCTGTGCTTCAGAGGAGGATGATTCTGACTTCACCAGTCATATTCAGTGCTTGTCCCATGCAGTTCCAGAGTGTGGCCATGCCTGAATAGAAACAATTATTGTACAAACACAGCTTCCCTCCTGACCTGCTGAACATGTGCAAACCAACCATCTGAGTTCAAAAGATCCCAGAAAGTATATTCTTCACTGTTTTCTAAGGAACAAATGAGCCTTTAACACTGTATTGAGACAAAACCTGTAATAAGTTTATTTAAAAAAAAAAAAAAAAAAGAAAAAAAAGCCTGGCTTTCATTAAGGTTCCTCTACTAATACGAAAACCAAATAAAAATCCCCACCCCAAAAAGCTGCCACATCTGCCAGCTCAGAACATCGCCAAACCTTTGGGGCTGAGCCATGCATTTCAGGAGGACGAAGTAAAATGTCTGTCTACACTCCTGACCTTGTGCAAAGAGAAGTTTCCCCCTTAGCCCTATTCCCAATTTAATCTCACAGGGCTAAACTCTCAAGGCAGCATGAGCCCTACTTCTAAAGGTGCCTTGAAGCAGGAATTGTGAATTAAAGAAACACAATTCCTATTTATGTATCCAGGACTAGAGAATAACATCTGAGCATGGCTTTAGTCTCTATTTAATCTCTAAATAGACCCGTTTGATAGTTTTCCAATTCTTATTCAACCAGAGGCTGAGAGATGTTTGGGAACTGCTGCTCTCAGTGGTTGTCAAGAGGATTTTCAAGTCATCTTGATTCTATTAAGTGACAGTGCCCTGTTTACTTTAATGGGCCAAATGTTGGTCAGATGCAGATAAAATACCCGGGCAAAGGTTAGAAAATCAGGTCACCAGCTTTCAAGGCTTTTGGGGGCAGAGAAAGAGGGGTGCACTCAGTGCCACTAAATGTGCATATAAATAACTGCACTTCAGGCAGCTGTGTTCTAGGGGGGAGTCTGCGAGCTGCAAACAGGAGCAAATGTTTGCCTTTGTGTTTGAGTCGAGTGGTTGGTCCCGACAGCAATCTGCCACGTTTTACTCCGAGTTATCAGCTGCGGCTGGCATAAACAGCTCTGAAAATCTCCCCTCGAACCCATCTGTGATCATCCGGGCTGGATGAACAGAGCAGATTGAGGCTGTTTGGGAGAGCAGTGAGCAGGGAGCACTCGCCGGAGTTGGGGATTTCACATCGCTCAGGTGAATCAGGGGAAGTGCGGGGAGCTCAGTGCTTTCCGACAGACCCGCTGGGTGCAGCGCCTTCCTCTGCCCAGCCCTGCCGGCAGAGCCCTTCCTCTGCCCAGCCCAGACCTGCCAGCAGAGCCCTTCCTCTGCCCAGCCCAGACCTGCCAGCAGAGCTCCCTTCCTCTGCCCAGCCCAGCCCTGCCAGCAGAGCGCCCTTCCTCTGCCCAGCCCTGCCAGCAGAGCCCTTCCTTTGCCCAGCCCTGCCAGCAGAGCCCTTCCTCTGCCCAGCCCTGCCAGCAGAGCGCCCTTCTTCTGCCACACCGCACCCGACCTCCCTTGTTCTCCGTTATTTGTCTGTGTCTGTCGGGTATTTCTGAGTTTTACAGCTCGTATCAGGGGTCAGGTCCTGCGAGATGACGAGCAGCTGCTGTGCACACCGCCTTAAAGAGGTGTTCCCGCAAACCTGCCTGTTTAAGATTCAGCTGTCTTTACATATTGTTTACATCAGCCTCATTGCCAGGGTTTTGAAGCAAGGGGAAGGCAATTGCCTTGAATAACATATCATTTCCTACTGTGTACATAAACTGGAAAGCATTTTGTGTCCTTTACACTGCAAAACAATTTGTCTACATTCAGTTAATATATTTTTACCCACTAAATCTCAGCTATCTAGCACAGGAAACAGGCTTGAGGAGGCTGATTCTTTTTCAGATGGATGGAAAACTGTGAACTTCATTCGCAAAAATTACTGAGTGAAGTAAAAGCCAGGACACAGTCACTGCTGGGTTTGGCAGAACTATAAGATTCTAGACTGCCTGCAAGGCATTTGTGAAACTTGGGGTTCCAAATGCACAAAATGCTAACCTCCAACTTCCTTGACATTTCACACCTTTCAATCAGCTTTGATGTTTGGATTTGCATCAGCTGAAAATGGAGCTGATGCTTTTATTGCGATTGAGTAATGAGAGATATAAACAGCCCAACAGAGCAGCAAGAAAACTCCATGAGAAGCCTGGGCTCCAGGAGGGTGCGCCCTGGCAGCTCCTGTTGGGAAGGCAGCTTTCCTGATGAAACAGCTTCATTCCCCAAGAATTCCCATTCTTGTTTACTCTGTGTGAAGTACAGAGGGAGGACATTCCTCCTCACCCATGTTTTGCCCAGAAATTCTCTGTTCTTTGTGGGCAGGCTATGTTTGGGGGTTCAGCACGGCTCACCCCTCAGCCGTGCGTGCCCACCTGGACCCCCAGCACTGTTTGTGAGGGATCTCTGTGCTCTCCATCTGTCACCAAAGCACTGTGCCTGATACCTGCACATAGAGACATCACACGCTCTTATCTTGACTCATATTAAACACTTCCTTAGAAGTTGTGGGTTTGCCAAGAGGCTTCCTGAGGCCTTAATCCCACCCTGGGAAAGGAACTGACTCTTTTAGTGGAAGCTGTTCAGTGGTGCATATGGAAAAGAATGATAAATAGTGCCACCAGCTATTTGTGAGATTTGCAATAGTGTTCCTTCAAGTGATAGAACAATATTCTCTGAGAACATTACCAGTGATAGCAACTGCCATAAATTAAAATGAGTATTAAATTCAGTGACAGCAACATTTTGAAAGTAAGTGTTTTAAGCTTAATAGCAAAGGAAATTCAGCATTAGGTTCTTGAACGAGTTATTACTCCACTACCCACACTGTGAGACGGTGAAGAAAGGTTTTCAGGTGAAATTTTCATTTTTCATAAATTTCATACATTTCAAAGAATAACATCATTTTTCGTTAGCTCAGTTACACAAGTTCATGTTATAAGCATTAAAAATATGTTTTAATGTCAAGCTTTAATTGCTGTCATAAAAACTGTGTTGAAATCATCCATAGAACATGATTCTGTAGAGTTCTATAAGAGTTCCTTACTTGACAGATAAAATAGGTGGAAAAGGGGGGAATTAATGATTTTCTACTGCTTTAGATGAGCTATGTTCTATAACCAGTGTACGAGGCAACATTCCCTCTGTGCAAACCTTCTGGACAAACCTTCCAGCTCCCACGTAACAGCTCCTGTACAGGGCGTTGGCTCAGCACCCTCAGGCTGGAGCACTTTTCTCAGCACATGGTCATGGAATGGCCTGGATTGGAAGGGACCTCAAAGCCCATCCAGTGCCACCCCTGCCATGGCAGGGACACCTCCCACTGTCCCAGGCTGCTCCCAGCCCCAATGTCCAGCCTGGCCTTGGGCACTGCCAGGGATGCAGGGGCAGCCCCAGCTTCTCTGGGCACCCTGGGCCAGGGCCTGCCCACCCTACCAGGGAACAATTCCTGCCCAATCTCCCAGCCAGCCCTGCCCTCTGGCACTGGCAGCCATTCCCTGGCTCCTGGCCCTGCAGTCCCTGAGGAATTGTCCCTCTCTGGTTTCCCTGCAGCCCCTGAAGGTGCTCTGGGGTCTCCACACAACCTTCTCCTCTCCAGGCTGAGCAGCCCCAGCTCTCCCTGCTGGCATGTCTTATTTATTCATTCACCACATAATCCCTTGTGGGGCATTTACCAAATGGAATTTGTGCTCTCTCAGAGCTGCACATGCATTATTCCCGTAGTTATCAGCATTGCACTGAGCGGGAAGGTGCCACTTGTGCAGGCATGGAAGGGTTTGGCTCTGAGGATGGTTTGACCTTTAGAGTTGCATTGACTCAGCCCTGTTTGGGGCATCTCTGTGAGCTCCCCAAATGTACAACAGCAAACAGCTCCTGCAAGCTTGGGAGGTTCAGCAGTGCCCAGCTAAAGGCACCCATCAGCTGGAGCACTCTGCAGGCCCTCAGCTGGACAGAGCACAGAGAGGCAGCTGGGCCTGCCTGTGGTTCTCCCCTGGGACTGGGAATCCTGCAAACTTCACCGAGATTTCCAGCAGCTCAGCTGCCCCGTGTGTCAAACTGGCACAGCACAGCTTCGTCTGGATGAATGATTGGCATCTAAACACATTCCAGACAAGGTCCCTGGCAAACTGCAAGCAAAGACGTGTGCTTTGATTTCTCCCTCTTGCTCCTGTTTTCCTCCTGCAGCTCCAGTTTCCTGGGCAGGCAGCACTGCAGCCATTCAGCTCCAATTCTTCCCCAGCTGCCCCAAACTCTTCAGCCTTCTGCACACAGCCTGACTGAAGTCAAGAGCTTAGTGTTTATTAATGGAGTGCTGAGCAGTAAAACTTCTGTGTTGAAGCTTGGCCACAGAGCACTACAGCCAACACACTTCCTCACAAAAATGCATCATCTTACACCAGCTGCACCAAAAAAATGTCCACATGTCTGTGTGATCAAACAGGTAATCAGATGTGCAAACCCCTGCTGTCTGTACTCCTGAGTGGATGTATCTGTGTTAATCAAAATGCAGATATAAAGCAATACAAACAAATAAGCACAAGAAGAATGCAGGAAGGTACTTTGGTATTTTGCATCGAGTGCCAGGAGTTAGGTTAGGGGTTCAATACCAGCAGAACGTTACTGCTGGTGATGGACGTGGGTTCTGTTTTGTACAGCTTTTTAAATCTCTCTTCAGAGAGTTCACTGGCAAGGTTTTGATCTGGGGCTCGTGGCTGCACAGAGTGTGCAGCCACCCAAGGTCATGCAGCAAGTCAGTAGTTTAATTAGGATTTGATCTCAGAATTTTTCTAGTTCTTGGCTACTTGCTCTAACAAGCAGCTGCTACAACCTTCTAAAGATATTTATTTAGCTCCTCTCCAGCCAAGAATGAAACCTATTCCAGGCAGCTGTGGTCACCACTCATTCTGTTATTCGGAAATCTGGATAAATCACCACACAATGAACTGCTTGGACAGCAGCTTCATAAGAAGGGATTTGGGACTTACAGGGGGTTGCAAGCTGGACATGAATCCTCACTTAGGTGTTGCACAAAAGGAAACTCCATACTGGGATTATAAGCAAAACTATGACCTGCAGGACACAGAGAGAAATCTCTGATCTCAGCTCAGCACTCGCAAGTCCTCAGTTAATTTAAGTCCACTTTTGGGAAACACACTTGGAGAGACACGAGCAAATTTGAGAGAACCCAGAAGTGAGGAAAAAAAATGATCAGAGACTGAGAAACACAGCCGACAAGAAAAAAAACCATCAAATGGAGAATTCAATCTGCTCACCAAGCTGTGGTGAGCAGGGCAACAAGCCGAGGGATTACACTGCAACAAATAAGGAATTGCTTAGAGAGCAGAGAGAAGCGACAGCAAGGGGAACAATGGAGGGGTGACACGGGTTCATTTGTGAGCCATCCCCTCGCCAGGAGCACAGCAGACGCTGAAATAACACAGCTGAACTGGGGTTTGTGTTTCTTCCCAGCACTGCAGCATGCTGGAATGTACTGGTGTGATGAAATCTTAGCCCCCATTTCTGCATTTCAAACATCAAACTATACTGAGGGTGACCCCTCAGTGGCCACAAAGTACTGGAAAATCAGTGCCCACCTCTCCCACCCACCCCTGGGACTGTGCTACCAAAGCAGCCATGCAGAGCTGTCCCCTGACAGACAGCCCTCCTCCTGTGCCACCTTTTGGCACACCCCAGGCACAGAATGCTGCTTTTGTCTCTGGTGACCCCCAGGGAAGATTTTCTCAGCCCATTTCTTCATCCTGCTCATAACTTTTTGAGTGTCAGCCCTGCCCCGCTCTCAGACAGATCAGCTGTTCCACGGGGTGTGGTGCCATGCACCAGCTTGCTGAGGATTTCATCTCAACAAACCGGTCATTACTGATGAGACAACAGCAGCCCTTTATCAGCATCAACTCCTGAGGAAGAGAACATCTGGCTAAACACACCTGGGCTCTGAACCAGCCCCTGGTAGTTCAATGCCACAAAATCCATATTTCCTTAAGGTACCAACATGTGAGAGAGCTCGGGAGAACCCCATGGAGTTAAGAATTTGTGCTCCCATTGATTTCCCCCAACCCCATTCCCCCACACAAACACCCCTCTGTGGGTGAAGGGACCCAGCCGTAGCTTTAGTGACAGGAACAGGTTGGGAGTGGGAAGGAAATATACACAATATACACAATATTCCGTTCAGAAGCACCAAATCAGACGTCCACAAACAAGAGGAATTAGGCTTCAAGCGAAATCCTGCAAAGGTGTTGACACACACTCTGCCTTGACAGCCCAGCTGGTGAATGTGGATGTCATTCAAAGCTCCGAATTTCCCAGTGAATGGCATGCCCAAATCTCACTAGAATAAGGAATTGTACACCAAATGCCAATCATTCATTATTTTCTAATTCTCTAAGGAGTATTTTTCATTCAGTTTGGCATTTATAAAGGGAAAAAAAACCGCCGTGCCTCTATGAATGAAAATTGTGCACCTCCGTCTCCAGCCAAGGCTGACACGATGTGTGCAGCCAGGCTGCTCGGAGGGATGGCCGTGTGCAGGATATGGAAATGGGGATGCTGGGGAGGAAAACAAAAGCCTCATTAATGTGCCACTGAATTTAACAAAGAAATGAAAATGAAACAAGGCTATGTTCTTATTTTTCCCTGTTCATTTTTATTTTCTAGATTATCAGTCTAGGAGGGAGAAGAGAAAAAAGCAAGTGCAGAAATACCTCCAAATGCCATAATCGATAACTCAAAGTGACTGGAATGAATAATGCAGTATCTTGCCTAGATTTTACATCTGTTATAAGCTGCTTAAGTAATGTATTCTGAAGCCTAGAAGGACAAGCACAATGTCTGTGTGCATGTTAGTGAGCGGATGTTAGAAAATAGAAAGAGCACACAAGAGTCGGAGGGAAAACTTATCTCCTAAAAATAGTAGGGTCTCCAATTTTCTCTAGTTCGAGGGACATTGTTTAAAGTAATTGAAGTGACTTTTGCTATCAGTTTATTTGACTCTCTCAGTTCTTGTTGACCTGCTGCAACACATACATAGAATCTTTCTTCCACCCACAACAACGTCCAACTACCCAAGCAAATACTCAAATTGACCAAAACTTGAGCTTATGTGAAATATTTCCAAGAAAATTAATCTTCCTAGGAAAATATTTTACGTATTTTCAACAGTTCTACTCATTTATTTCCATGTTACCTTTTCAATCAAGTTCCAAAACTGTAGTTCAGTTATCAATATTAATATTACTAAGAACTTGGAGTGGAACAAACCTTGTGTTTGACCTATTTTTTGTCCTTTTTTAAAACTGTGAACAACAGTCAGTTCCATGTACCCTGCAGATGAACATCAGTCATCCAAAGCCTTTTGTGAAGTGAATTCCAGGTTATATGTTCATGCCATGGTTTGTGCTTCCCACTCTTGGAAGCGGCAAAATTTAAAATAATTCCAAGTGTGCAACACAGGTGGGGAACAAGCAAAAAAAAATGTGCAGTCCTGATCGGGGGAAGGGTGGACCCAGGGGAAGGTGCTGCCCTTCTGGGGCCCTCGGTGCCCTGGGCTTTGCCTCCTCCCAACCGCAGAGCCCAGCTCGTCCCAGCCAGGGCATGGCAGGGAGCAGGCACTGCCCTGGGAGATGTGCTCGGGACACCTGCGGCCCCAGGACGGAGTGGGCACTGCCCTGGGAGATGTGCTCAGGACACCTGCGGCCCCAGGAGGGAGCAGGCACTGCCCTGGGAGATGTGCTCAGGACACCTGCGGCCCCGGGTGGGAGCGGGCACTGCCCTGGGAGATGTGCTCAGGACACCTGCGGCCCCAGGAGGGAGCAGGCACTGCCCTGGGAGATGTGCTCAGGACACCTGCGGCCCCAGGAGGGAGCGGGCACTGCCCTGGGAGATGTGCTCAGGACACCTGCGGCCCCAGGAGGGAGCGGGCACTGCCCTGGGAGATGTGCTCAGGACACCTGCGGCCCCAGGAGGGAGTGGAATGCAATGTGAGCCTTGGGAAACACCAGCACATCAGGGATGGATGGAGGCCGTGTGCCCTTCCTCGTGCAAGGGCTCGTGGCACTCAGAAACTCGCAGGAAAGGCATTTGTTTCCCCTCTGTTGTACCTTCAACTCCTGCTACTCCCAGAAGAGCCATCAATGCTGCCATGGAGCTTCTTTAAGAAGAACAACTCAAAGTGTTGTGGATATGATTCAGTACACTAATATACTATTTTCACCCAAATCAGTGGCTATCTCCGCACAATACAACACCAAAATCAGTCCCAGCCTGTTCTGCTCATAGTGAACATCCAAATAATCCAAGTCAGTGTCTGTATAGACACAAGGACTCATCAAACCTTGAATTTTAACAGCAGCCATTTGACTATTTCCATTTTCACCATGCCCAAGAACCCACAGAACTATAAAAATATTTTCATGTCAGCAAAAGAAGCAAAAATAAAAGGAAAAAAAAAAGAAAAAGAAATGAAGTAGTGTATTCTTTTGGTTCTAATGGATTTTAAATAATATGCCTTTTTCTCATGGGGAAAGAAAGATAATTCAAGAAAACATTTTCCTCCTATGTGCAACATTCTGCTTCTGAAATAAAGTATTGGAGTAATAGTTTGAGTAAAGCTTAAAAGAAAAAGAAAACAAAAAAAAGGGGAAGGGAAGGGAAGGGAAGGGAAGGGAAGNAATATGCCTTTTTCTCATGGGGAAAGAAAGATAATTCAAGAAAACATTTTCCTCCTATGTGCAACATTCTGCTTCTGAAATAAAGTATTGGAGTAATAGTTTGAGTAAAGCTTAAAAGAAAAAGAAAACAAAAAAAAGGGGAAGGGAAGGGAAGGGAAGGGAAATGGAAAAAAAGAAAAAAAAAACAGAAAAAGAAGGCTAAGATTCCCAGTATTTCCAGGGAAGTTCCTTATCCCATTATCCACATTCTCATGCATGCCTAAAGCCCACAGGAGCACGGGGAGCCCCCAGCTATCCCTGCTACGAGGAGAAAATGGGGTCTTAGGAAAGCCTTTCAGTTCTTCCCAACTCCCCACGAGCACCCAGCCAGCAGCCAGCAGCAGAAGATCCGAGAGCTCACCTGGAGCTGGCCCCGCTTCCGCAGCGCCAGGATGTGCTGACACCTCGGTGGGTCATTCCCTGGGAGCTGAAATTCTTCCAGGAGCCAGGATTTGCCAGCCTTGCCATATTCCCGATGGGTTCTGCAGCAGCTGAGCCCCTGGACATGGGGAAGAGATGATTCTGCCATGTCTCCATCCAGGACACTGAGCACTGACAACCTCTCTTCTTTTTCTCTGAAATTATTCGCAAATGTGATCAAATCTGTGAGCAGGGAACTTATGTAGTCCATTCTTTTCAAATAAAGGATCTGGGGTGATTAAAATAAAATAGAAAAAAAATAAACAGCAAGCTTAGTTCTCAGTTTTGTGACCTATTTTTGTACCACTCATTTAAGACATAACCCCCTGTACCAACAAATCCAATTTTCCCTCAGCAGCGAGCGCAGAGAACAAAGCAGATGGATTCACAGTCATGCACAAGAACTTGTCATTACAGAACATAAGATGCCCTTCACAGAATTAACTTGTGAAAAACACGGCTGGGAGCTGTTCCTGGAGAGCTCTTGGGGAGCTCCCTGGTGTCCCCCCTGTCCCCAGGCCCCGAGGAAGGTCCCATAACTCTCCCGTGTCCGTGCCCCCATCATTATGGGATCAGCCTCCCCCACAAACATCAGTCCCAGATTTATGGTGGCAGGGCCAGACGGAACTGCTGGGGCTGGCCACGCTGACCTTCCTCTCCATGCAGACCAATAATTTTTGCATCAAGTCTGTCAGTTCTGCTGAGCTATAAAATCTCCCCAGCACATTGTTTAGCCTTCATTAAAAGATTACAGCTGATGGAAATTCTGATCTGTCTGTGATGATTTCCTCGCTGGCCTTTTAAAACAGCCCCTCAATTTCCATCCTGAATCAGTCTGGGTTGTTTTCCACTCACTGTAAGTCCTTGTCCTTTTTCACAAATTAAAGAGCAATCAGAAAATTCTTAGACATCAAGACAAGATAAAGTTAAGTCTCATTTTGAAAAAAAGTTAAACAATTTGGCCTTTTCTTACCTTCCCTGCTATGATCTATTTTATCAGTTTGCTGAACAGGCTTCTCCTTCAACTGTTTGCTGAGCTTTTACATTTTTTTTTTAATTTCATCTTTCCAATTTTATTTCTTTTTTAATATTTGCCAATATTCAAAGATCCTTATCTCCCCAGTTCCACATACAGTGGAAATAAAATTGCTTTACTCCATAAATATTCACCATAAAATTAGTGTAAGATACAATATTTGCTCTTGTGGGGAAAGGATCTGTTATGTCCAATTTTCAAATACAAAAAAAAATGGACATAAAAGCACTCTGAGTAACACCATAAAGGAAATGTGGCAGAACAGGGACCTGAACACCTACCCAGCTCCAGCAGAGCCATAAAGACAAGATTATCCTACCCCTTAATTAAGCACAGAACAACTTCCAGCACTTAGAAGAGCAGATTAATGCAAGTTCTTAGGTCTGTTTGTGTCTTTTAATATTAATTATGATCAGCAGTTATGGTATTTATGACTTTTAACATACTGTGTGCTGTGTATACCAATTTTCCCCATAAAAACAAGATGCTGCTCAGTTTCTGAGATTTTCTGTACAAAACAAAAATGTTTAGGAAGGAATTGTGCTTTAATTTCTGTACTGCTCTTCAGAGAAACACAAACCCCAACTTGTCCTTTCTCCATATCTCTGCTGGCACCGAGTGCTGCTGCTTCCTCGCACTCCAGGTTCAGAGTCTGTCACCTCCAGGCTGAGGTGGCGCAGGATTTTCTGAGAGCTCTGGTATCCTCCTGGCTCCAGCACCCCGATGGCTGCGAGTTTCTTTGCTGTTAGTGGCTGCCACAGCTCTTTTTTATTTCATTATTTCATTTTGCATTAAATACAATCTTTTCTTTCTTTTTTTTTCCTTTTAGCAATTTGCTCTTTGCCAGAAATAGAAACGGTCAGTGCCCTGCACTAAAACTAAAACCCAGGAATGGTGTTTCCTGTGACAATGAGCACGGATAAAATGCGATCAGAAAGATCCACGGTGATGCCGAGACACTGGGAACAGCAGAGCAGAGCAATTTTGTTCTCTGTTCTAGGGTCACACTATTCTCTCAAAAAGGGGAGATGCTCTGTGGCAGCAATGATAGATGGATCAGCTTCCCCCTCCCCTGACCTTCTGCAGACTTCTCCACCTTTGCAATTCCTCGTCCCTCTGTTCGAGTTATCTCCAGCCACGCAAGGCTTGCTTCTGCTACACCCTGATAATGAGCAGTTTAAAAGTCGCTTTTCTTAGGGAAAGTTACTCACACTCATGCTTTCCAATTATTCTGATACTTAAGACTGAATTTTTTACTTATTTTCAAAGGTTTATCTACAATGTGTTGAAGTGATTTTAATTATTCTATTTTATTATCACCCAGTGTGCCCATACAGTGCATTAATCCTTCTTACACTGCCACAAAGGCAAAGAGAAACTATCACAGTGATTTTGGGTTTATTCCGAATTTACTGGGGGAGACTTCAGCTTTAACAGAAATGCACTTTTGTTATTTTAACTGAGATAGGAGAGGAATTGCTTCTGTGGCAGCTCAGGCAGGTTCCTTCTGTCCAAGTTAAAAATTGCTGTATCATGGGTGCCCCACAGGCAGGGCTGGGTAAATCCCAGGTGAAAGAAAACACGGGAGATTAAACCTCAGCCACAACACTGGGGACAAAAACAGGCTCAGCACTAAGAAAACCTGACCAAAATGAGAAAAGCTTGTCCAGAGACAGAATAAACAGTTTGTATTAAGATTTCTTTTTATTAATATTGCTATTTGGGGTGTCTTACGGGGATTTGAAGGTTTAAATCAGTGTAGGCAGGATGGATAAGGAGAGAGCCGTGTTTTGGGGCCAGAAGGGAACGGAATGGACAAAAAGGCACCGCAAGACAGAGTCCATGAGGTGTGAGGGAGCAGGTCAGCCGAGACTTCCTCCAGAAACCCAGGTCCTTTCTAGCTGAGTTCCCATTATCAGCTCCTTACAAAAATCAAAATCCTTTTCTTGGAGTTAAACTTTTCAAGTTTTTTATTTTTATTTTTTTTAATGCTTTCACTAAATATTTTTACTTCTAGCCAACACAGGAAGTTTTCCTCCTAGTTTCTGTTCAGTATTTAAACGTAACTCAGCCTGCTAATAAATTTTAAATGGCTGTGCTGGGGGAAAGATGAAATGATATTATTCCCATTTTCAATCTTGTATGGAGGAAATGAGTAACAAAAAATCAGAAAATATAGGAAAAATGTCTGAATTCCTCTTTATGTGCCTCTTTCTGTACTCTGATGGTGTTTTTAATTTACTTCACAAGACATACTTCTAAATTTACAGAAACAGACTTCCATCCTTAAAAGGAAATGTTAAAATTAAAAATTTTCTTACTAGGATAATTAAATTCAAATAAAGACTGAAAGGGTTTGGTTTTTTTAATTGCAGTAATTTTTTTATAATCTTTAAAAAGAATAACTGAGTCTTTAAGAACTAAAAAAGGTTTCTTATCCAGCTGCAATCCTTTAAAATAAAAATGGAGGTACAATGAGGTGAATCTCATTTTCTGACCTATATTTTACCTGAAAAACATCAAATGTAATTCTAAAAAAAAAATAAATTTCCTTTCAAGCCATTCATGCCTATTCTTTCCCTTCCTGCATCTTTCTTCTCCATGTAAATAGAAAATGGAAGTGGTTTCCTCATGAAAACTTGAACTTTGATCTGCTGCAGCCCTCTTAGTTAACATCATCATTAAACCCTGCTGGTCCCCCTCACTTTAACTGGACATTCCTTTACTTTTCAGTAAAACTTTTCTCAAGGCTATTAAATCCAAATTGTTTAAAGGAGAGCTTATCAATCGCCATGGTTTTGATGAGAAAACATTCTTGATCAGACCTAGTCACTTTTTTTCCCTCTGCCATCTGCCTGCACCCATCTGTTATCTGTTTTAAGATTAAAAGTGATTTAGGACAGGGAGTGTCTTATTAATTTTTGTTTGTAAAATACCTAGCACAGGAGGGTCATGGTCCCAGCCAGGAAGAGACTGCAATTTCCTCTCAACTCAAATAAATAATGCAATATCAACACCAACAAGATCCCTGGCAGGGAGGTTCAGAAGGAAGGCACTGTGGCAGGGTTTCCCATAGTCTCTTCCCTAAAAAGTGAATATTCTAGTCCTGGTTTGCAGTGAAGTCCTGATAATGAGTAGTATGGTCCTGGATCTGAATGATCAGGTAAATTTTACTTGTTTTCCGTAATTTTTCCCCTAAATTCTAGCAACACTTTCATTTTGGGCAAAAGATATCACGGAGATGTCCATGCTGCAGTTGCACCCTTCACTCAGGAGAGCCTCTCATTTTGAGGCAGCGCTTTGGGGAATGGCAGTGATTTGGTGTTCGCTTTGTCGCTTTCCTCAGGAGGGTTCATCTTTCCTGTTGCTCGGAGCAGCTGAGCACAGGACAAATCCTTCCCAGGAGGGCAGGGTGAGATTGAGCATCCCTCAGGGGTGTGGGGTGTTTGCTCTGCCCTGCACTGACCCCACAGATTCTCCACCCCACGGGGGGACATTGCCTGCCTGGCACCGCTGCCCGTTCAATGATCCCGGCTAATTCCAGCTCCTCAGCCCTTTATGAAGTGTTTTGTTTTGTTCGACCTCACATCACGGGATCATCTTGTCTGCCTCGGACTTTTTCATTACCTTCCATTACCTCTCATCTCAGCTCTCCCGGCGTTGCTCTGTCATCTTCAGAGACTTGCACAGGCAGCACTCGGAATAATGAAGTGATCTGCATAGCAGTAATGCCCGTGCCCTCTGTAAAACTGCCGGGCCACGGGCTTTTAACTGAGAGAGACACGAATCCAGCCCTGAGGGCAGCTGAGCGAGCAGCTCCAGCTCGGGAAAGTCTCTCCTGGAATCTCGAAAGGTTTGAGCGGGATGGATGTCAGTATTTTCAGGGAATGCACACAAGCAAGTGCCTGCCAGAAGATGCTGTTTAGTGGTTCAGTCCTGCAAAAGGATGAAGGGGAATTATTGTTTCATATTTTCTTCATCTTTCCTACCCAGGCCTTGGCATATCAGCCAAGATTTCATGTTATATCCTCTTATTTGTTTTTCCTGCTGTTGTTCCCAGTCCCTTTCCAGAAGAACCACACATCACTGATATTTATTGATTCAAAAGGAGAGGAAACTGAGGTGGGCAAGTTCTCACCCTGGCTGCAGACAGGAGCCATTACTCCTTAGCCTTTCTCCTGATGGGTTCCATAGGTGCCCTTCCAACAGAGTTTATTCAACAGTCCCCACATCCAGGGCAGCCAACAGCTCTGCCCCCAGCTCAGGGCAGGGCTGAGGAAAGCCCAGCTGCCCCTGGCTCCTGTGTGTGTGACAAAGTGCCCTGGGCTGAGCCTGACAGCACAGCAGGACACACACCTCCCACACCCCCGACAGCAGCTGAGGACTCAGATACCTCATGTGCACAGAGGCAAAATGCTTCATTACCCATTTTTTGGAAAAGGCAATTAAATTCAAGTACAAAAAAAAATACCATGAAGGAACAAATGACTTCTTACGGTTGCTGTAGGGTGGAACTGAAATCCTTCACACTTTATAAAAGTTACGTCCTTCAAAACTCTTTTCTCAGGGGAAGCTTTTTTTTAATGTAACCTTTCTGTCCTTCACAAGATGCACCACCAATTTCCCTGCAGTGTTCAAGAATATTTCTGGGGTTTGCATACCCTGTACTGCAGCTCAGCCTTTCCCCATAATCCCCTTCCTCCCAAACGATTCCTGAGCTCTGCTGTGCTCTTCATCTGTTGAACGCACACGCAGTTCAGACCTCAGCAGCTCTGCCACACTCTCCTGATGTCATTCCCAATTAAAGAGCCTATAATTCAGACATTCACGTGCAGCTTCTCCATTTGTCACTGAAGAGTTTTCCACAGTCCCGCACTTTACTTCAGCTGTTTAGAGTGAAATCTGTGACTATTCAAAGAATTTTAGTTAAATAGGAAAACTTGAACCTCAGGTAGCACAATTAACATGAGTTCCTACACAGCATCACGGAATCACAGTTGTTAAGGTTGGAAAGGACCTCTGGAGATCATCCAGTCCAACCCCTCAGCAGGGCAGGGTCACCCAGAGCAAGTGACACAGGAACGTGTCCAGATGGGCTTGGGATGTGTCCAGAGAGGGAGACTCCAGGCCCTCCCTGGGCAGCTGCTCCAGGGCTCTGCCACCCTCCAAGGAAAGAAGTTCTTCCTCGTGTTGGGGTGGAATTTCTCATGTTTTATTTATGTCCACCTCATCCTGTCATGGCACCACTGGGCAGAGCCTGGCACCATCCTCTGGCAGCCCTGGGAGACGTTGGATGGATTGATGGGATCCCTCCCAGGCTTCTCTGCTCCTGACTGAGCAGGCCCAGCTCCCGCAGTCTCCTCTTGTCAGGGAGATGCTCCAGTCCCCAGATCAGCTCTGTGGCCCCCTCTGGACCCTCTCCAGCAGCTCCTTGAACTGAGGAGCCCAGAGCTGGGCACGGCTCTCCAGAGGTGCCTCGCAGGGCTGAGAAGAGGGGCAGGATCCCCCTGACCTGCTGGCCACACTTCCTGAGGCATTCCAGCTCTTTTCTCGATCTGGATCGTTCTCTTATCCTCTGCTAGAGCCTTTTTTCCAGCACCAGACCTGTTTTCCCTCCCCCTTGTTTGCTGGGCATTTCAAACATCTAATCCCAGCTTTTTTGTGTCTTTGAAGCTGCTCCCATTTATTTTCTGAACTTTACTTCTTCACTAAAGCACTTCAGGCTTATGAGGTCTACAGATTGTCCTCTCTGGGAATTTTGCTGCTCTGCTTGTTTGCAGACTTTCAGACCCCTGAGTTTTAAGCTTGGCTTGAAATACGGTCCATTTTACCATTGTTTGGACTCTAATAGGACTATGCTGATACAAACTAACCAAGAAAAATAACCAGACTGAAAAGCAAGAAAGCTGGCTAAATTCCTGAATCCAAATAACAGAAGTATTTTGTCTAACCCTTCCCAGGGCAGTGAACCTTTGGGTCACTCTGGCCTGTGTTTAGTTACAGATGAATCTCCAGGGACCACGATGCTGTGGGTGTGAAATAAAGCCACAAAGCAGGGCAGGAAGGTCACTGTGCTGCTCAGTGACAACCTCTTGCTCACCCAGAGCTCTTTCTCCAGGCTTGCTTTAGAGTACGTGACGTCTCTTCTCCTTGCCTTAACCTAATGTCACCCAAAACCCAAAACTTGGATTTTTTAATTTTTTTTTTGAGTTTCTGAAGAGATTTCAAGGAGGAGCTTGGCCCTTACTTGCAGACCTTTCTGTCATGCCACTGAGAAATTCATTTTTAAAGACAAAGCGCTAAAACTTCCACAAAAAACCATGATTCTAGCAGTTGATATTTTGAGAGGGATAAACAAACAGAAATCAAAGTTGCAAGAATCCTAATAACACTCCAGGAGACAGCAACAATGCCAGCCCATGGAAATCATTCAAAGCCAGCAATATAGGATTTATCTCAAAGTCGACAGAGGCTCATCAGGGTCCATAAAAACAAGTAAACAGCTATATTAACACAGAACAGTCACACTTCCAACAGGAAATTGAATCCTGTAATCAATGAACACTTAAGAATTGCCATAATAGTTTAATGTGAATTTTCTTAAGAGTTTGATTCCAGAAATTAAGGGTGGGAAGGGCATCTGATACAAATGCTTCTTGAAAGAAATAATGACCAAATGGTTCCATTGTATGGCTTAAGAGAAAAAAAAAAAATCCTTCCACATCTGTAAATAACTCTAAACCAAGCTGTGTTTTATTTTTTTTTCACAGCTGGAATACTAGTTTTTATTACAGCTCAACTGGCATTGCAAATTAAAATCCATCTCTCTGTTTGTTAAACTGCTACTTAAAATGGCTTCCACCAACTGTTACAGTTGGATATTATGGTGTCATTTATGCATTAAGTGAGAATGGTTCAATAGCATGAATATTTAAAAATAAGTACATGGAAAGTGTTTTAATTGGGCTGCCATTGCTAACTGCTGAGTTTGGTTCCCAAGGCTTGGTCCAAGCTCGCTTCATTTTTCATTGCATAAGAAGCAGCAGCCACGGAATTAATGGAAGGAAGATCCTTTGGAGGTGCATCTCAGGGTGGCTGATCATAGCAGAACAGCTTTGCACTCTTAATGGGCAGCAATTAAAGGCTCAGCAGACCTCTGCCATGCTGGCTGAGCTGTTCTGAGCAATTCCTTTGGTGAACTCTTCCTGGAGATGTTAAAGGGGCAAAAACCATCCCGTGACCAGGAGCAGAGGTGCAATGAAATGACTGTGAGCTCATTGGAACCTCTGGCAGAGAGTTTCAAAGGGTCACAGTGAATGAAAAGCTGTATTTTCACTGCCCACTACTATAAAGCATCCACACCAAGGGAAGCTGAGATGAACGTTGCAAAATAAACAATTCTATGAGAATCTAGGTCCAATTTAATTTAATTACCTGAGGATACAACACGCAATTGTCAGAGGTAAACAGATTATTCATAAGGTAATCAGGCAGTTCTGAAAAATCACAGTAAATCTTCACCTTCAAGTTTCTAAACAGCTCTTAGTGCCTGACAGAAACTTCTTCAGACGTTGCTACAAGGTTTTTGTCTTTAAACTACAAACCACATCCTGCAAGTGACACAAGAATCAGTCTCACCTGTTACTCAGAGACAGCCAGGCCCAAGATATCTGGTGAAGGTTGTTCAGGAATGTGGCCCCAGACCAATGAAACCACAGAAATCCCCATGATCCAGGTGCTGAAGTTAAAACCTTTTGGAGAGCTGAGCAACGGGACACTTTGTTAAGGATTTACCTGAAGAGCTGTCAAATACTCAACACTTCTGAAAAAATCAACACCTTTACTTAGAAACCAAATAAGTTTTCACAAAAATCAAATGATTCCTAAATATCATTCAAGTTCAACAGGGCCTAAAATACAGGATATAATGCCTTTGAAAATATCTCCCCCACCTATGTGCCTCTGACATCAGGACTGGATTTTGATGATCCTTGTGCGTCCTTGCCAGTTCAGGATCTTCTGTGATTCTATGACATCCTTAGCAGATTTTTTTTTCTCAAGCCACTTGCTCTTTTATTGGAAACCTTCATTGGAGGAGAGCTTCTCCTCATGGTGAGCACTCCAGGCTAGGAGACCTCTCAGCTTCTCAGCTTTCATACCACACCAGCTCTTCCTACAGAGGGTGCGAATTCCCTCACCTGTGTCAGCCAGGACTAAGTAAGAAAACATAACAAAAGCAGGAATACAATGTTCAGGTAGTGTGGGGGAAAAGAGCTGCTGAGATTAAATCCACACCTATGAGTATGGGGAGATGAATGAAACAAATTCTGAGTGCTGTTCATCAAACCTGTTATTTCAGAAGAGCAGCAGATCAGGCCACAGAGCTCCAGCAAACCTGGCAAAAGGGGACTCTGAGCCAGTTTCTCTGTTTCATACGCGCTCTCCCACACAGGGTCGCTTTAAGCAGCAGAGTCATGTGTTGTTATGTTTTATTGCTCAAACGGGCAATGTCCCAGCTTGGTCAGGCCTTGGGAAGCTCTTCCAAAGCAAACAGGGATCCCTTACCAGGACCCTGCATCTCTCTGGTTGCACTTGCTGCATGCTCTGCTCTCCAGTGACCTTCACACAGCCCCACTGGAAGCGTGCCCTGCTCCAGGGCTGCGACTCAGAATTTCATTACATTAGGGAAGGGTATGAGCTGAAAAGCTGATGCTGGTTTTATTCCAACTGCTGAGCTCCTTGCCAGCTTAGCTATCAACCTTCAGTGGGCTGGATGGTTCCCTGGGGTCTGTGGTGGCAGCGTTAGCACAGAGCTGCTGGGGCTGTTCTGCTGTGGTGGCTGCTCCTCTGGAAGGGGACAGGACAGGGCAGGGGACAGGGGGATGCCCACCCAAGCAAACCAGCCGGGCAGGACTCGACCTGTAACCTGTTTGACAAACTCTGAAATGTTGCTGAGGCAAAACTGCTTGATTTATACCTAAAACCCCAAACTGATCCTATACTTTTCACACACTGCTAAGATGGAGAAGGACTGGGACAAGGGCTGCAGGGCCAGGAGCCAGGGAATGACTTTGAACTGAAGAGGGGAAACTTGGTTTAGATTTTGGGCAGGAATTGTTCCCTGGCAGGGTGGGCAGGCCCTGGCCCAGGGTGCCCAGAGCAGCTGGGGCTGCCCCTGCATCCCTGGCAGTGCCCAAGGCCAGGCTGGACATTGGGGCTGGGAGCAGCCTGGGACAGTGGGAGGTGTCCCTGCCATGGCAGGGGTGGCTCTGGATGGGCTTTAAGGCCCTTTCAATGCAAACCATTCTGTAATTCCATAATTCTGATTACAGGGATCATAGAAAGCATCCAGAATTGTTAATGCCAAAATTTCTGGCTACTGTGGGCAATAACACTCAAAAACACTGCATCCACTGGACATTCTTTTGTTTGAACATTTATTTTTGAGTCTCTTAAAATGGATTTACTTGAAATTTAATTAAGAAAATCTTGTTTCCTCATTAGACAACAGCACCGCTACAGAAAGTTTAATATTCCTTTCCCCGAAAAGAGGGATATAAAGTAAAAATTACTTCCAAAATGTACCAATATCTATTGAGCTGCATTTGTGACACAGGTCACAGGAACAGTATTTCCCAGTTATGCCCTAAACCAATATTAAGTTTTATATTATTCCAGTCCCTCCCAAGAGCACAGAACAGGCTATTCCACTGCTGGTTTATAAATAGTTTTAACCTGACAACTTCTTACACAAGATCTTTTTCCTAACAAGGGAAAAGGTTACTGCCAACCCAAAATGGGGGCATATAAACCCAAAACCAGAGGCAGGCCTGTTTTAGCTGTGTTCCCTGTCAGATGTGCTGGGCAGAGGGGTGCAGAGCTGAGCTGAACCTCATGCTCTCCTCCTCAGAGCCGGGGCTGTCTGGTCCAGCCGTCCAACACCACCACCAGTGCTCCAGGGAGAACATTTAATAAACAGCTACAAGTTCATTTGCACCAAGCCGATGCTGACACTCTCTTAGCACACACCCCGTTCATCTCCACAGAATTAATTGTTACAAACACACAACAGATCAACAGCTCAATCCCGGCCTGCAGGTCCCTCTCCGCTCATGTACCTACACAATTTTAAAAGGTTGGGACCCTAAAGCTCAGCCTTTAAAATGAAAGGCGTTTCTTCAGCCAGTACAGTGAATGGCACTTACAAATTCAGAAAGGACAAAGCCCAGACATGATGCAGCAACATCTGATTGACAGACCACAGGGTTCCTTCAAAGAATCCCCTTTAAAATTTGGGTTTTACAGATTCTTAAAACCATTGAATCTAAAAAAAAACCCCAACCAACCAAAACAACAAAAACCCAAAATTAAATTGACATAGAATGCAATAAACTATTGGCAAATTGCTTCATTGCTTACTTACTTTCTCTGAAAAACAAAAATCACCTCATTTCTCAAGTAAACTTCCCAATTTTCAGCATACAGCCTTTGAACCTCATTGTATCTTTTGCCTGCTAGACTAAGAAGTCAAATACCCTCTTCTAGATACTTATTGACTCTGAACAGGTCCCTTAATACATTGATTTAATGAAATAAAAAATCACACCACAGGGAAGAACAAGGGACTCCAGTGATGTGCAATGACAGAAGTAATAGAGGGTCAAAATTTGCAAGTATTTATCTGCTAAAGTGAGAATAAAATAAAATTTAGGCATTTAAATACTGGCAACATCTTACTGTTAATACAGAAACTCCTTATTCCACTGAAACCTTAACTATCTGCTTTCACTGCTGCCCAGAATTCACCTCTGTGTATTTCTAGAATTAAACCGTTTGATCCCTGGCTAACACAAAAGCCTGACCTCAACACAAAAGCGAGGCCCTCCTTCACCTGGAGTGCCAGTGGGCCTTGCTTTGGAAAGGTTCATAAATCATTCTTCACCAAAATCCAGGAGAAATCCCCCAGAAGAGGCAGTGACAGCTGCCATTCTTCCAAATCCAGGTAGAGCCGAGCAAGGAGGGGGGAACTGTGCTCCTGCCTCCCCTCACACACCTGGAGAAAGAGCAGCACCCCCTGTGCCTGCCCAAACCCACATCTGCACCTTCCAGAAAACACCAACACCACCAGTAAACTTCAATCTTACAGCAAGGAAAACACCATCAATCCCATCTCACCCTGCTGCTTCCCAGGGATCTGACAGCTCTGCACTTAGGGCTCGGGTGCTGTGAAAGTCCTGGAAAAGCCACTCACCTGCACACTGGGGGAAACAGGATTAGAACAAGAGATTCTACCTGAAAATCAGGTGTTGTGAATAGCTTATGCCTTATTTTGCATTTCAGTGTTGGCTGACAGAGCCCAAGCTATTTATCTGGCAGCAGTGTCCACCCTGATCAATCCCTGGTCATTCCCCCCACGGGTACTCAGCCTCCTGCTGGGAGCACACATCGNGGCAGCAGTGTCCACCCTGATCAACCCCTGGTCATTCCCCCCAGCGGGAGCACACATCAAACTGGTTTTCCAGCTTGATCTCCAAGGCTTTCAGAACCCCTTTTCCAAGCTGGAAATCTCTCCTACTGAAAGCATATTGAAATGCTTCTGGTCAGAAGTGAAAAACAAACTGTTTTCCCCCACTCTGCCAAGTGTCCTGGGTTGTTTTGGAAGCACGCCCATCTTCATCACTCATCTTTTTCAGTATGTCCAAACTTTTTCATTACGGATTTTATGCAGTTCCAAATTGATAAGGTTTTTTTAAAAAAAATAAAAAGTGAAGTAGAAAGCCAGAATCTGTACTTTCAAGGCTCCAGGAAGATTCGACTTTGTAGCAATTCCCCAGTTGTAATTGCTTTACCAGACAGTTTAAATCCATTTAGAAAGTTCCATGTTAACTCTGTAGCCTCAAGAGCCTTGTCTCCAGAAATAGCTCCCGTTTGAACTGCAGCTGGGAGAGGAGATTTTAAATCAAGTCTGTGCCTGCTTTGTTACCTGGGGAGCTTGTGTGCTGAGATGGGCACTGCAGGGACGTGTGACAGGGCCAGGACAGGGCTGCACCCCCTAAAGCCAAGCCAGCAGGTGCCATGGCTCAGCTGCACGGCCAGGGGAGCTGCCTGGAGCCACCCCAAAGGTGCCCCACGGGCCACGCACTGAGCCTGTGCTCACTGCAGCTTAACCCCCAGCACTACAGCCAGAGCTGGGAACCTGGAATTCTTCTTCCCTGTATAACTAAACCACACACAGAATATTTTTTAGCTGTCTTTTGATTTGAAACTGTGGCTAATTAAATCGTAGAGCAGGTCTGATACTTCAGCGTGCTCCCTCTAATCATAATTATCACGTTTACAGAGCGCTACAGGCTGGTACAACAAGGGATATTTTTTGTCTATAACTTCACAAGATAATTGTTTGCAAATAAGCTTGGAAGCTGCAGCTGGTGAACGAGTTCATGCCCCATTTTAAGTCAATGGGAGAAGGAACAGCCCAGCCCCTTGTGCTGCCTGGTGCTGTGGATCAGGCAAAGGGGAGGTGCAGATCACACAGCCTGGCCTTTGTCACCCTCCTCCCAGAGCTCCACTCTCACACCCCCACTGGGCACCCTCAGCTCCGGTGGTTTCACTGCTTTGGTGAGGATAAGGTAAAGGGCGTCCTCCATTCAGGAACCCTCAGAGCAAATCAAAACAATTCCAGAATAAATGTCTGTGCTGTGCAAATACATTCAAGCCGTGCAGCCCAGTTCGGTTTCTTCAGCCTGTTCAGCTGGTGATATCCTTAAGAATTCCTGTCCAGCTGCCAGGCTGGTGCCTGCACACACCCCCAGTGGTGCTCTATGGAGAACTGCACAGGTTTAGAGGGACATTTACTGCAGCCCAGCAATTCCCCTTGGAGACATCCAGCTTTAAATGCTCCATGAACTCCACCCAGAACAGAGGCACTGGGGCTCAGGGTCAGCCCAGCACTGAGGTGAATTAATATCAAAACCCCATTATGATTGATCTGTGGCAAGATTTCAGTTTTTCTCCTGCAAACTGCACACCAGGCTGGGCTCCTGCTCAGAGGAGTTCAGTCAAATCACTCGCACACAGCGCCTGCCCACAGCCCATCCACGCCTCAGCAGTGCTTCCACTGATTGCAAGCACTGTAATCAATGGCCAAAACAAATTAAAGGGAGGAATAAAGAGTCATCTGCCACCACTTGTATGTTCTTTATCTTTCAGAGGCTTCTAGCAATTAATTCATTGGAAGTTTTATTGTTATCAAGTGAACACTTTATTTTGTGGGACACCATGGGTAAAAGATGCTGTAATGCAAACAAGCAATGGCTGTTATGCCATAAATCTGCCTTCAAACCTGACTCATGCACCAAGGGTTTGAGATCTCCCTAAAGTAGTATATTTGTTTACTTGCAAGGGGAAAAGTCCTTCTGTAAAGTACCACATAGATTTAAAGTTTAAACAGAATAAAAATGGCACTCGGCAAAGTATCATTAGGAACGCTGTGATCTGCGGTTTCATAATTAAGGGAGAATCATTAAACACTTATTGATGAAGGAACACAGAAATGTTAGAAACCACCAGCGTGTTCCTCACTCCCCAGGCTGCCAGGAAGTGCAGAGAGATGAAGTACAGCCAGAAAGGATCCTCTTCCCACATCCCTGCATCCCGCAGCCGGCTGAGGGCTCACACCCTGAACTGCTTTGATTCTCCTTTCCCTTCTGATTCACTTCTTGTGTTCTGCACCAGCCTTCGACCAGAACTGCCCACAGCCACCGGGTATTTCCCATCACGGAATGCCCGGAGTGGGAAGGACCCTCAAAAATCCCCAAAGTCCTGCTCCTGGGCTAGTGTCACTTGAGAGTCCCCTGGCAGCACTGCTGAGGGCACTCACACCTCCTGCCCCCCTCCAGAGCCGTGTGTGAGTGGGTATCTGCACACAAGCACTGGCCCTAGGCAGGAACACCACTAAAATAATCTAATAACATCAGTCTGCTGGGAGACCCCTGGGTAGACGTGTGTCACAGCTGTGTTTTCATCTGGCAATGAGACAGAGAGGACACTGAGAGGGTGCTGCTGCATCAAACAATCTAAAGGTGGGGGAAAAAAGAGTAAAAAATTCCCCTCTCTCAGGATGTGACAATGAGGAAGGAATGCTGCTCAGCTGCTATGATCACACTGCTTTAAACACTGTCTGCCCTTTTAGAGCAAATGATTAACTCCCCATCCAGAATAAAGCATGGAACTGAGCAGCGTGGATCTCGCAGCACCTGTAAGCAAGTTTGCATTGTTAAGTAATTATGATTTGGATGGATATTGCATAAATAATACTGGATTTTCATCTTTGATCACAGCTGCCACTCCCATAATGCCATTTCCACGTGGATGAAGAGCAAACTCTGTCAGGAAAGGGTTGACCTTCCCAGGTAATGATACACTGCTGATGGTGATAACAGCACAACTCCTGTGCTCTGTAAAAAAAGCAACTCGTGAATCGAGGACAACTTAGTAACAAAAAAAAGGTTGAGTGAAGCAAATGTTATTCAGTTGTTGCAGTTCAGGCATGAGGATAATTGTCCACAGAGCACTACAGCCAAACCAGCAATTTCACTTGGTACTTCAGCATCCTACCTGATGCTTTTTAACAATGACTAAAATCTACCTAAAATAAAGAAATCCCAAGAAAAGACTTTTTGCATCTGGCAAAATTACACCAATGAATTTGGCATTGATGTCAATAATTTAAGACAAATCACCAGTAATATCCTTTTAAAGAGCATTTCCTCTTTTTTCAGGCATTCTGTTCCTGACTTCTGTTCTGATAGAAACAAAATAAAGTCCAGTCTTTGCTTCAAGTACACTCTGAGTGCACATTAAAACGGGTTCTTTTTCAAAGGTACTGTGATATTGCAACTCCAATCCTCGAAATGTATTTACTAATTCACATACCCCCTAATTAGTGCTCAACGAGAGCAATCTCTTTTTAGACCTAGCACAGAATTAATAACAAGGACCTAATGCATAAATTTTCCTACCAAAAAATAATAGATTTAGTCCTTTTTCCATTAAAGTTCGTGGCAAAACTCCAATAAAGATGAGCAAACTCCTAATAATATTTAACTGTCAGATGATTACTATGTTGCAATTCCATTAGTAATTAAAACTGAATGGCCCTTAAGTCATGCATTACCTTCTACCTTTCCTAATACCTGCCCTTTCAAACTAAGGGTCAAATTAATGTCAGGGTAGGTGAAAAATCCTTGATAGGGTGAAAAGAGGTGTTTTCTGTCTATTTATCCCTATAAAACGTCGGCCAAAGCCCCTCAATTCCCTTAAGCACAAATGCATCAGCTGGGTGAGAACCAGAATAACCTCCAGCCTCAAGGAAATTGATTTCGTGAAAATGAAAGTTCCTGATATTCTCCTTTTTCTGTTCTTTCCCTGACGGCCGAATTCCTGAGCAGCAGGCAGGGGTGGTACCCTGCTACCCCGACCCTGGGAAACCCTGCTGGGGCAGAGAATTCCTGAGCAGCAGGCAGGGCTGGTACCCTGCTACCCCAACCCTGGGAAACCCTGCTGGGGCAGAGAATTCCTGAGCAGCAGGCAGGGCTGGTACCCGGCTACCCCGACCCTGGGAAACCCAGCTGGGGCAGAGTCGCTGACGCCTCCCTTCAGCCCCTCAGCTCAGCCCAGCTCAGCTCAGCTCCCTGGGTTCTGGGGAACAGCACAAACCTCGGGATCACCCCAAAAACCCCAAACAAAGAAGGATGTGCATTTCAGCTGCCTGTCACCCCTGACTCAGATTTGTAAAGATGTTGCTCTTCTGAGTGAAATTCCTCCTCAGGGAGGCACCTGGAGTGGGATGGGGACAATGTCACTATGCAAGGAGTGGCTCTGCTGCAGCTCACAGATAATTACAGCGCTTTTTAACAAACCCCTCTGCAGGCCTTTCTGGGAACGAGACCAGCTTCTGCTTCCAAATATTGCCTTTTTCCCGCGAAAACTGTCTTTACTTTTTTTAATTTTAATCAATAGATATTTCTCAATCTCACCCAATGAAAGTGATATAATTAAGTGTCAGGTTTCGAAGAGCAGTAGCACAGTGCTAAGTGACAATCAGAATTTTAGCACATGGTCTGCACTTAGCTACTACTCCCTCTCTAGTCAAGGCACTGCTAGAAATTTGTTACTGCACTACTCCCAGCTTAGCAGAGGCAACGAAAGTGAAGTCTCTTATGAAATAAGGTGCTGTTGCTAATGCTAAACAACTTTTTTCTTTTTTCGCAAAAAGCCTTGTAGGGAAATACACAGTGTGCAAGTTGCTTTTTTGGTAATTCTGCTTCAAGACACTTCAGAAGAAAGATGGGAACCCTGGAAAAATTCTGTCCTCACCCACCTCTTGTGTAAGATCTGTTCTGCTCTTGCAACAATTCCCAGGAGGAAATTGCAGGTTTTGGCTATCAGGGCACCACTGCCACTGGTGCAGTTTAACTGTGCCCTGAGTTTGGGTATTAAAAGTGTAAATCAATGTTAGTAATCATCACAAGGATTTGAGGGCACAACTTGGTAGTAGCCAAGGGTTAAACGCCTTAAAAATATATTAAACCCTTAAAAAAAAATATTTGTTATGGTTCTTTTTGAATAAGCCAAGCTCCTCTGCAATATATGCCAGGAACACGCCGTCTGATGGAGAGGTTTGAGCATGTTTAATGGTGAAAAATATTGTACACATATACACAGGAAAGAAAAAAGGAAAGTAAATGAAGTTCAAAATCCATTCCGGTTGAGAGTGGAACTGAACCAGTGGCATTGTGATCAGAGATTGTCCTACCAGGCAGAACATAACGTGTTGGTTGTACTTGCTCAGGTGACAAGAGGAGCCCATTTAGCCAGACAATGCTGGAGACTCAATCCTCAACCAAAAGCGTTTCAAAGATGTGCTCAGGAAAGTGCCAGATTAAACTGCAGATGCTATGGACTCAGCAGATCTCCAGCCAGCACAGATCTGCAGAGCTCCACAGAGCAGGAAACAGCTCCGTTCCTGAACTAAATTGCCTTCACTTTCATTTTATACTTTTGCCAGTTAAAGTCACTTGCAAAAGTGGAAGATTTTGGCTTACTTTTAAAAAAGTAACTTTGGTATTATTTGTACGTTTTGTATGTTTGTGTCTAGGCTTTCCTTCCATTTTATTCTCCCAGTAAATCAAGGAGAACTAAATATAAGCCCAGTGTTGTTTCATTTCTTTCCTCTCTTCATTCATTCCCAATTTTATTTAACATCGTGAAAACTGACATGAGAGACAGTATTACGAGAAAATGTAAAAACCCCACACCATATACAGAATCGGAAGGGGAACAGGACTTCTAGAATTTCTTTGGTTACTTCCAAACAAATGAGCAAAGGATAAACACACAGCCCTGTACAGACAGCTCTGCATTAAACCTGACAAAAGGCTTTGGTTTCACAATGTTGTGATTTGATGTTATTGCTCCATTCAAAATACGGAAAAGTTTGACTGCCGGAAGAAGCAATTCCACTTGTGCCAGAAGTGGTCTCCTCCCACTCGGCCTCTCCTGTTATCACTGGGCTCCTGGTAGTTTATAAATTATGAATTGTATTTAGGAATTTGCAGACGTGTATTTCCTTTGTAAAGAGGGAGCAACTGCTTATTATTTGTCCTTTGATGTGTGCCCATCCAGCCAAATGCAATCACTGCCTTTATAATATCCTGCTCGTTGCAAGCACTTGACCCAAATGCATTGAAACAAGCAGTGCTGTTTGTGTGTGTGAGGAATAATACCTCCCCACACCTCACACCTCTTCTCTTTTCTTGGGGTCTTTTATAGCTCAAAATAGCCAAGCTTATCTGGCTGCCAGCATCCTCGGCTCATCTCCGTGCTCAGGGAGATAAGATTAGAGGCCTTGATCCTCCTGCTGTTAGAACAAGACCTCAATCTCTCACTGTCTCTGTTTAATCAGGTTCCTATTTTAGCTGCCACAAAGCTGTCAACAAAAGAAAATAAACTATACCCCATCAAGGGGTTAAATTGGATTTCACAATGTGCAAATGCTCGTCTGAACAAAATTCCACCTGCACCCTCCATCAGGCAAATTAGTTCTGACTTTTAATTTATTTCTCTCGGAAATGGAAAGGTATGGCATACCCAAAGTCAATAGGGAATAAAGAACGAGGTGTAATCAGCCTGCTCACCAATCCAGAGCCCTCTTCTCTGTCAGCTTTAATGGATTTCAGACCACAGGATTTATAGAATGGAAGATGCATCTTTTCTGGTCGGTGTTTTATTTTGGGCTTGTCTGGTTAATGGTCCTAACAAGTGACAACTGATGTGTGTGTAAGGCAGCAGTGCCTGTGAGACCCACGCTGCTCGGGCAGGGTTTGGACAGTCTGTTTTGGATTTTGCTGCTCCAGACTGTAACGGGGCTGCTTTTCAGCTGGGACAACCTGCAGCACCAGAATTCTCAGATGATTTCTGCCAGGAAGAAACCTGACCAGTATTTTACTCACTTCTACCATACAGACATATACCCCCACATCCCCCAGTAATTATTCACTTGTACCCTAAAGAATATTTTTATTTCTTTGTTTCAAATCACTAGTTAGTAGTGTGTTACCAAAAAAAGGTTTCCTCTTCTTGGATACTGATTATCCTGCAGATATCAAATAATCATTTCTTATTCTTTCAAGATATTCCTCCTGGTTTTCTCTCTGCTTAATATTTCGATTTTCTTGATTCTGCCAGGTCATATCCAAAAGCTGCTGCAAGAGGTAACTCTCCTGGCTCCCTTTTCCCAGGGGAAGCCGCAGCATGGATTGAGGTGAAATACCTCTAAGATACAAAAGGAGATTTAGGATAATGCTCACCCACTAAAACACCTCACTGGCACTGCTGGTCTTGCAGCCTTTTTCACTCTATTTGAATGCTGGCCCTATAGCAAGGCAGAATTGGATCTGCAACGGGGGCACTATCAAAACTTAATCACAAAATCAAAACAAAATTCCCATCTGAAGAAAACCCTTCAGTCTCATTAATTTCCTGAACAGCCCTGGGGACCCACAGCAGCCGTGGAGCTCACACGGGGGATAAAGGTCATTTTCTGGCCATGCCAAAGGATGGGAACACCTCCTGCCTCTCCCCCTCTCTTCCAGAGCCATGGCAGGGAAGGTGTTCTTGCCTCCAGTGTGTTTATTGCTGGCTAGGAGGACATCTGCTGCCTCGCTGCTCACATCTGCCTGCCTGTGATCATGCAGTGTTAGGCATCATTTTGCCCTTAATAGCTTTCCTCAGGTTTTCTCTCTCTACCTCTGATAGCCTGAATTTTGTGATCTGAAGAATAAAGCTGGTTTATTTTTGGTCTAATTAAGGCACTCGAATCCTCATAATTGCAAAAGTAATAGATGTGGATTCTGGATAAAAATGCTTTTTGTTTTGCTTTGGGGTCCTTCTTCCACTGCGCAACAAGAATTAATCACAATGATATTAAAGGTATTGGGAACATGCCATAAAATCAGGGACAGGAAAAGCAAATACTCTGACAGAAGGGAACCAGTGGTGGGATTAAAAGGTGGACGATGCCCTGCTAACAGATTCCCATAGAAGTATCTGTTTATCCTCTTATAACAGCACAGGTCCACGTTTTCCAACAGAATGATTATCTGGAAATCAAATGCAAGTGCCTGAAGTGAATGAGGACAAACAAACTCCGTGTGGGGAGGCCAAGAAGGATAAAGCAGCCAGGCAAAGATGTAAATTCACAATGCAGAGCAGGTCACACACAGCTCCCAGTCCCTTCTGCCCAGGGACCCTGCACTGCAGTGATTTAGGGACCCACACTGGGCTCAGAGCTGCCTTTTACCTCTCTCAGGACAAAGATGGGATTTTTCAGCCCAAAAAAGAGTATTACTGGTACATGGGGGAGCAGCAGCACGGAGAAAGCAGCTGCTGGGGTTTGCCGTTGCTGTTCATCAGCTCAGAGATTTGGGGTTTTCTTGTGCAGGTCTGCACCTCAAAGAGCAGCTCTGCACCAGGACAGGGAACATAACCCACAGTCCGAGCTCAGCTGAGGATCCCTGAACCCATGGGAAGGGTCTGGATCAGCTGCTCTTTGAAGATATTCATGGAGGAGATGATCTCTCAGCTGTCTCACTACAGTTTATTTTGGAGAGCTGAGAAATGTGAAGTGTTTGGCCATGAGCCAATTCACATCAAGTTCCTCAGCTTTCTTAATTAAAAAAAAATAAAATTGCAGAAATAGCCTTTGGCCACAGTATTTTAGTTTACTTGAAAAAAATTCAGTTGTTTGAAATATATCTACTTCAGATTAGGATGCATATTTGCAATATACATTCAGCTAAATTTAGCTTATAAATATTTCTTTTAAAATTAAAAATTTAGGGATCCATTAAAATGATGTTTGACATCAGCAAATAGTGGGTTTGATTTTTCAAAGGACCATGTTTCATTAAAAAATTGTAAATGTTTTCCCAGCTCCAATCCTGTCACACACACCCCACACTACTCATCTACTGCTGATTTCAGGTAATGTTGGAAATATCTATGGGTAGACTAAGAATTACTGGGATTTTATGGTATGGAAACATCATAATAGGGAAAAATTATTATTTGCATCCTCCAATGGAAGTGTCGGAGTTCTCAGGCTCTGAGATCCACTAATCACTGCGTCCCAGGCATGTTTGGAGTGTGCTGCAAAGCCCGGGGAGCCTCCCAGGCTCAGGCAAGCAGCAGCCTGACAGGTACTGCCTAGTTAAATGTGAGTTATCAGCACCAGCACCACAACATATCATTAACAGCTCCATAAGCAATCAGGCGTTGTGGAGAGGCACCAGCTCCAGACACAGAATACAGACAGCAAATATGAATTAACAGATTGTCTTTGGCTTTATAAATTCAAAATATTTTGGAAAACAAAAAGCCTGTTCCACCTCAATGAAGGGGCTGAGAGGTAAGCCCCTGAAATGATGAGATTTTAGTTTTGTTTGTGTTAAAAATGCAAACATATTCACCAGAACCCCAAAGGATTCACCAGAACCCTGACTGTGACAATTATTCCAGTATTAGGGTGCTGCCTGTTCACTCCAAATCAGGATTGCACCAATGGTATTAAAAGTGGAAGGACTTCCCACCCACCCTGCAGAAAGCTCCAATCTTCCACTGCAAGAGGAGAAAAACACAATTTGCCTGCATGCAAGGCTGACCCAGAAAGCTAAATCTTTTCCCCAGGAAAAACAGATAAACTTGTGCTTAAGTTCCTATAATGGCAGTGCATTCAGCTGTTACCTAATAGAGAGTGATGTTGGATCACTGAGTTTTCCCTGGAATTTAACATCTCTGCATGCAGCTCTTTCAATAAATAACCCAGCCCAGGTGGTGGAATAAAGGAGTCTGATGCAAAAAAATCAAGCAAACAAACAAACAAAAGCCAGCCTTTGATCTCGGTAATAACTGGGAAGTCACTCAAACTTCCCTGACGCTTTGTCTCACACATCAAGGCTCCAAACGCAGGGTCTGGAGCCAAAGCCCGGTCAGTGAGTGGAGCCAGCTGCAAATGCCTGGCACTCCTGACAATGCCTCTGCTTCCAGGACACTGGAAACCAGCCCAAAATGGGTCTGAACTGCGGTGCTCTGCTAATTATGAGTACAGCAGTCACAGAGCGTCAGCCCAACCCCTGTCAGAAAAGAATTGCTGGATAAAGGGAGCCACACACCATGAGCTCTTCACTCCCACACGGTCCAGGAGCGTGCAGGAACAATACATTTCACTTCCCAAAAGTTTCACTGAGTGTCAAGGGGAAAAAAAAAAAGCCATTTTATGACTCCAGCTGAAAAGGACGCTGAGATCAGACCCTTGAGGTGGTAGGTCTCAATTTAAATGGAATTTCCCAGTTTTACACCCCAGGATAACCTGACCCTAGGTATTTAAGGGATTTGGAAATCAGAAATGTAACAAGCAAAGCTCAGTCCTGCAGCTGGAAATGGGGGCTAAATCCTCGGCCCCACGGTGTGTTGCATTTCATCAAACAGGATTTTAGAGCTTGGTTATCCCTACTCCCACACAGGCACTTCATCACTCCTTCCAGGACACTTGTTCTGCTTCCCTGGGTCTGGAATCAGCCCCACCATCAAGAGCTGTCTCCTCCTGTGCAGCGGTGACTCTCCAGCCCCACTTCCAAAGGGAACAAACCTCTCCTTTCCCTGCTCTGACAGAAGCCATCTCCCCCAGACTGAGGTCCTTGCGCTGTCACGGGCAATGCTGAGATTAATTCAGTATCTCCTTCCCTGCCATCCCTTTCAATGGCTTTTCTGGCTGTTTAGCACAGTAACTTTTAGCAGATTGACACCCCCCGTGTTTAATCTCTGTGCTGCTGCTCATTCAATGGGCTGGTGTAATTTCTTCACAATTCTAAAGGGCAGCACAAAGAAAAGTAATTTTCCCTGGTAATAAGATATACACACACAGAAGCCAAGAAGGGAAGGCACAAATAAAGCCAGATTATCTTGCAAAGTCTGTGGCTGCTCCTTAATGCTAATTTAAGTTCCCATCAATAGGCAGCTCCTACAACATGACACTTCAATACCGATTCCCAGCAAATGCAGGAGTGGTAAGCTGAATCATCCAAATGAAATCCTCACTATCGGGCAGAGCAAACACAAGAACTCGGGCTCTTTCTCTTTACCACAGGCTTTGCCTTTTATCTGCCGTGCACAGCGCAGTTGTGACAATGACACCCAGTGCCCAGGGCTCACCTAACCCACGCTGGCTGCTCCTCTGGTTCAGAGCTGGGAAACAGCAGCGACTCAGGGCTTGGTTCTGCAGCCAATAGTCAGGGATTTCTCCTTTTGGTGGGGTTTCTGAATTTTTGTTGAGCTTTCAGACGTTTTCATGTTGTTTGCTCACTTCTCTGACTGGCCCAAAAGGTCTGAGCCTTCTTGGTTGGGTAAGGCCCACACAAGGAGCTGATGGAGACCTGGTGACAGAGAATCATGGAATAAATAAGGCTGGAAAAGACCTCCAAGGTCATCGAGTCCAACTTTCAAACTGGTACCACCATGCCCACTGAACCACAGCACTGAGTGCCATTTCCACTCATTTTTTGGAACACTTTGAGGGAAGGTGACTCCACCACCTCCCTGGGCAGCCCCTTCCAATACTCAGCTGCTCTTTCAGTGAAGAATTTTTTCCTTACATCCAACCTAAATCTCCCTGGGCACAGCTTGAGGTGGTTTCCCCTGGTTCTGTCTCCTGTTCCCCACCTCACCACAGCCTCCTGTGGGACTGACACCTTTGGAATGGAAATTCCTCCCGCCTTATTGCCAAGCCACAGCACACACTTAATTTTGCCTTCAGCTGCCCTGGCTGCTCCAGAGACTGAAGCTTCCAGCAGGAAGGCAGGAGTTATCAACTATTGCTTTGCCCAAAGAGAATTCTCAGCTATGCTTATACAACAAAATGAACAACCCCGTTCTGGCTGGATTGAGACAAGTGAGGACACACAGCAGTCAGAAGAATATTACCCAGTTCTCCTACATCTAGAGACATCTTACACCATGCCCCAGGTATTGTTATTTATTTATTTAATTACAGGAAAGGATGGAGTAATGATATTCTTAGATAAAAGGAAATAATCCCACACAAAGCACAGATCTTTGTTTAGGTCCAGGCATTAGAAAGTGCTGGAGACCCAGAGCAATCAAAGGCAGACTTAGCAGATTCAAGGAGTGGGAAGTCCCCAGCAGTGCTCGTGGTGCCATGGCCAGGGTTTCAAAGGTTCACAGCACACAAGGTTTTGGGAGCTCGTTTGAGAGCCCAGATCTGAGCATGGCATTAGGAGCCGCTGTGTGCTCAGCATGCTCAAACACCAGCCCTCTATTGTGGGCTCCTTCCAGCCCTTCTCCAAATCCGGCCTGGGCTTTAAGCATCCAGCTTCAGCATTGTTTCAGTCCTTGGAGGATTCAAGAGGTTTATAATGAATTTTTGAAATTGTGAAACTTGAATGAAAAGTGCCTTTTAACAGCTATATAAAGGAGGTTATCTCAGGCAACACATTTGTTATTGTTGCTACAGGAGGTATATGCCAACTATAAATACCATTTATTAGCAGTGAATGATAAAGCCTCAGTGTAACTGAAGGCTTAATAGCAGAATGAATTAACTCCTGCTCAGACTGCTGCAACTTTAATTCTAACTTGAGGCGTTGTGGGGAAAAAACCTCCAGCTCCTCAAGCATTTCACCAGTAAAGAGCGAAATGTAAACAACCAGCGAAAATAAAAATAGCCACTGGCTACTGGTCATTGGTGCTCAGCAGCGAGGAGCTGCTCTAGCACTTCACAGGGATGTTATTCGTTCTGAAAATGTAAGGATTGATGGTAATATTTCACTTTTATTTGCTGCCTTACCTCCGCATTTGGATTAGCTCAGCCAACACCACGTCCCTCTGTTTGAAACTTCACATGCAGAAAGAAGGGATGCAGTTTAGATTTCTTCCTATACTACAAGAGACAAAAATACTTTTTGTGAGATACAAATATTGGGGGGGGAGGAGGGGGCAGAGCTGACAGTGACAAGGAAAAGCTAAAAACAACATTTGCCCTTCCTTTTACCCCAATTGCTGACAGCCACTACTTCTCCTTCTCTGGGGAGCCAAGAGGACACACAGACAAGTAAGAAGGTGACAGAAGGAGGCAGAAGAGGCCTTTAGAAGCCCAAATCTCAACACTACAATTCAAGCCAGTCTCTGTGGTGTACTGGGGACTGACATGGAATACCTTTGTTATATGGACCAGGAAATACCTAAGGAGGAGACCCTCAGCTGAAAGTCACAAAAGATGTGAAACCCCTGTCAAGGTGGAGATATCATGATATAAATTATATTTGAAGATTAAACAATCTTTTACATGTCACTGATACATAAATTAGTTGCCTTATGACTAAATTTGGATCTTCCAAACAAATTCTGACGTTTTCAAGTACCCCAATTGTTCTTACATATTAACCTGGCATAAAACTAAATGTTGCCCATTTTTCTAAGAGTTACCTGCAAACCCCTAGAAGCCACAGCCTGTTTCTCATCCATTGGCACCACCAAACTCACTCCCCTTCACAAGGGACCTCCCTGAGTCCCTCCAAAGTGTGAATGCAGCGAAGACTCAACAGTTGGAAGGAATTTTGGCTGAGCTCACAGGAAAGAAACAACAGAAGGTATTTTGAATCAAGCAACGCTCCAGTATTTTGTCACGTAGAGGGTTCTATATAAAGTTACTCTGTTCACACTCTGCTGGTGACACGTCGGGAATTGTGAGAAATACAGAGGGAGACCAGCAGGACAACAACAAAGTTTTTACAAGGGCTGCAGGGCCAGGAGCCAGGGAATGGCTGCCAGTGCCAGAGGGCAGGGCTGGCTGGGATATTGGGCAGGAATTGTTCCCTGGCAGGGTGGGCAGGCCCTGGCCCAGGGTGCCCAGAGAAGCTGGGGCTGCCCCTGCATCCCTGGCAGTGCCCAAGGCCAGGCTGGACATTGGGGCTGGGAGCACCTGGGACAGTGGGAGGGGTCCCTGCCATGGCACGGGTGGAATGGGATGATTTTAAGGTCCCTTCCAGCACAAACCACTTTGGGATTCTGTGGAAACCCAAACCCCTCTGACCACCCACTTGTCTCTCCCCTAAGTAAATTCAGAGTTCAGCGTTTGCTCTTTGACTGTGTCCTCATCTAACCACCAAAAAAACTGGGATCATTGCCTGAAATTGTTCCCATTTGTCCCCACAGAAGGCTCTGCTGCAAAGGAATTGTCACCTCCCACTGCTGAGGGTGCCCCAGGCTCCCTGCACTGCTGGAAGCATCCTGAGGCAAAGATTCACCACGTTTGCAAATCCCCTGCCTTCACCGTGGCTCTGATTGATGGCTTTGCAATCTCCGTAGCCCAAATTGCAGGGAAGGACAAATGGATATTGGAAGAAGTCACAGCAGATGTGTTCACTTCTAAAAAAGAATGCATAACATGCGCTGCAAAATAAAAGCACCATTTGGCAACATAAAATATCTTGGCATCTGTGTGAATTTGTAACTGCAGTAAAATATTGATATGGCTGATAAAGCTGAAGTTCCAGTTCCCGCTTTTGCATGTGCATGCCTTCAGAGGAAGTTTCTTTTCCATACTGTGGGATTGCCACTGTACATTCTAGGGCTTTTTAGTAGCCTCATAGCCTGGTGGGATGGTGAAAAAATAAAAAGTTCTAGTACCTGATCATGGGGTTTTGTGGCCTTACTCCACTGGGAAAATATTTGCTTCTCTTTTTTCCTAAACCTAATAATCTTAATGTTTAATCTTAAATATAGCATGGAATTAGTGAGTTGCTTTCTCTTCATTAAGAATTAACATATCTCTTTTTAATTGCACTGAGAATTCTCACTCAGACTGTAAATGGTCAGGAATCTCCTTTGCACAGATCAGTTTTCTTTGGGAGTGAGATACAAACGTCCCCGGAAGGGATGATGGATTTACGTGCCCAGGTCTGTGCTTTAGGCCGAGATTTACAGGATCCATTTGTGCAGCTCACAGCTGTTCCTGTCCCCTCCCAGCTTTGGGGCTCATCAGTCCCACTTTGCCAGCAGCTTAAGCTAAGAGGCTGTTGGAGCTTTGAAAGTAGCTACAAACATCCATGAATCCCAGAATTCTGTTAATTCTTAGAGAGGAACTTTCAGTTCTGAGATAACTTAAGCATGAAAACAACCTCCTTCAGAAAATATGAGTCAGATTTGACCTCTGATGTACCCGTCTGGAACACAGCAAGCACACAGGAATGAAGATAAACGAGCATTAATGTGTTAAATATTTCTTCCATTAAAGAAAACTGTCATTTCCCCCTCCACAAGGCCTTAATCTCCATTTCAAAATCAGCTTTATCACTTCTGGATCTGTGACAAACCAATTTTGCCTCCTCCACACAACCAATCCCTGAGCACCATTAAAATAACACCACACCCAGCGTTTGAGAGAGCCCAAGATATTATGAATATTGAGAGTGCTTCAAATGTAATTTCCTCCTCATAAAAAACGTCACTGTCTGTTCTGAGTGCTGATATAATATGTGGAGGCTGCAGGCTTGTTCCTTTAATCCATGGCAATTAGTTTCTATCAAGTTACACTCCCACTCTGCAGAAGTTTTATAAATGGGGTGGTGGTGTGTGTTTGAAGAAATTTTAGCTCCTTTAATCAGAATGAAAACAGCCATGAGACTCTCATGGGTCTGGAACAGGCTGTAAAAAAGTCTACTGCAATCACATTTGATGTTACTAAAATCTCTACTCTGTGCAAAAAGATTTTTTTTTCCTATTCGAGGTATATGCTTGCATTCCTCATAGGCCTGTGAAATTCCTACACATCACTGAAACCAGAGAATTCTGGAATTTTGGAAGTATGAAAGTTTGAGGAAGACTGGCAATAAATATATAAATATCATACAGGTTTACAGGCAGTACTGGGAACAAGTGAGAAGGTAAAGAGGAGCTGGCAGCCAGTGTGGAGTGAAAGAATTCCACTTGAAAGAGCAGCCTAACTCCTGCAATCCCACTGCTCCACTCAGCATCTCCTACCTAACTTTAGAATGACTGGAATGAACTTTCTTGTTGTTTTTTCGAGCTGTCAGTTCTATGATTCTGGATGAGCACGTGGCTGTTAATTAACCCAGGCCTTTAGGAACCCCCAGCAGCTGCCCAGGTGGTTTTTCTGGGACACCAGAAACACCTCCAGGTACAAACAGCGCTTCTGTGGGGCTGTGCCACCACTGCCAGAGTGATGTTGGCTGCAGAGGGGAGAAATGTTTGCTGTAGATCAGAGCCAGAGTGGAAAAAGTCCAAACTAAAGAAAAGAAAACAGATTTTAGTAAACAAGTTTGCTTTCTGCCCAGGAGACATTTATTGTGCTATGCACTACTTGGCCACAGAAAAATCCTTCCCATGAAATATTAAAGGTATTTCATTTAAGAATCAATCAATCTTCATGTTCAGAATTCATGCCCTTTTTGATATAAGGGTTGGATGCCTTCCTCAGATAACTGCTAACAGCTACTGATACCTTCCCTGTTGTTTTTAATAAAAACTAAGTCAATAATAAATCTATCTGGCCATAAGCATTACATTACAAACACGAGCCCTACAGCAAATTATTGAATTTGTTCTGTTAAAGGAGTTTCCCAGCTAAAACATTTTTGGGATCCATTATTATTACTGAGATTTTATTTAAATAACATCAGTTGTAGAAAAAAGAAAAATCAGTTGTTTGTACCTGAATGTACAGCTGCCTACAAAAAATTTAAGTCCAGACAGAACATATTTTTTATTCATAAGAAAATGAACAATTATATTATGAGTATGATTTAAAATACATCCTTCCCATCCCCTTTTTTTGTCTTGAAGGAGAGCTTCCTTCATTAAGTAGCGGGTTAACAGGATTTTTTACTCCATATAAAGCTTAAAATGCTATTTTTTTGGTCTTCCTAGAGGAGAGGTAACTGCCAGCTATAACAAAGCAGGAATAATACGGACAGTCAGCATTTCTGTGAAACAAAAGCTGAAAAGAAGAGGGAAAGGGGCCCATCAATGTGCCCAAAGCAGCAGAAGCGTCTCTACTCCCCAGGACACTGCAGGGCAGTGCAGTTCTCTGCTGGGCAGTGCAGCCCAGGAGATTGATTGGATCCTTTCTTCCCTCAGAGTCTGGGTATCTGATGATCAGAAACAGCACAAGCTTCTCAAATATTCACTGAGTGAAGGTCTCATGCTCTGGTTAAGGAGCAGGCACACACCGAGCCCCCCCCCAAGCACGGCTCTTGCCTTGGTGGGCAGGGAGGCACCAAAGCCTTGGAGGTGTGGATGGGTCCAGAGGCAAAACAAAGCCCTCATCAGCCTCCCGAGCCTTTGTCCTGGGGTGTTCAGCTCCGGTTTTGTTTCTGTCCTGCATGTCAGCCTGGGGCTGGACAAAGGAGCAGCTGCGGGATCTGCTGCTGCTGCTCAGCCTGGGCACTGGCAGCGAGCAGAGCCTGGGCAGTGGCCTGGCTCCGTTAGGGACAGGCTGGCACTGCTGCGGCTGCGATTCACAGCACGGACCCCCAGACCCCGGGCAGTTCTGCTGTGAGAGGCACACGCTTGCTGAAATGCCCACATAATTCACAATAAAGAATGACTAAAGTGGCTAAAACCAGCGGAAAGCAGTGGGGTCTGCTGGCTGGAGCAGGGGTTTTGGAATCAGGATGTGTAGGTTTGTATTCCAGCCCTGCTACTGACTGAAGATAAGGGCTTTGTTACTTCATATATGACAGCACTAAATAAATCAGAATTTACTATCAAACTGCACTGCAAAGGTTCCACAGTTCCATCAAGGAGCCAGGTCTTACTAGGAAAAGCACCATCCCAAGGTACTAGTTCCACATTAATAGTATTTAAATATGTCACGTGTCACTTCGATTGGATACAAGGGTGTGTGCATTATGTAGGTGATTAAGTCTGCTGACTTCATTTCCTAGATGTACAGAATCTTGGTTTATTGTTCTCAATTTTTACAATTCTCTATTTATAAAGTCAAGAGGCTGCTTGGAATGTCCCCAGCTAAGTCTGTCCCTGCCAGATCACTGAGTCCCCCACACAATCCTGACCATTCCAATCCTGACCATTGTCATATTTTGAAAGAGCAGCTTGAAAAAGGAGAAACCACCATCCTGGGGGGAAAAAAAAATGCAAGCCCAGCTCTGAAAATTGGTACATCATGGACAAAATGATGGGAGAAACAACCAGAATGGATTAAAAGTCCACACATATGTCTTAAGTGAACAGACCTATTATCTCAGCTTCTTAGTCAATAGAAGAAAAGATAGATTGAAGGAAAACATTTTCCAGTGTATTATTAGTAACACTAGCAGAGCTTTATCTTCATTTGGATTGCTTTCCCTGGGTTCCTGCAGAAAGCAGAGTAATCACTACAGTTGCTTTTGTCTCCTATTACCTCAACGGTGCATTAGTGCTCCTAAATAAGTGACTCCTGCAAACCCCAAAAAGCAACAAGGAACCTTTAGCAAATGAATAAACCCTGTGCTCTCGAGTGAGGCTTTCCTGGCTGGTTTGAAGGTTAGGGGCCAACAGAGGGAGTTGATGGGATGGTCCCCGGGTGTGCCCGCATTTCAGAGAGCCTGGGGCTGCAGGAGCAATGAGCAGCTACCAGGACACCCCGTGTCTCTTCAACTCACCCAGCCCGAATCCTCTGTAGCCATCACCAGGACATCACCAGGACATTTAACAACCACTGGAGCCTGGTTGTTAAAACAAAAATGTGGCCTGCAGCCAGAAGAAAGGTACTTAAACCTAAATGTGACTCTCGCAGCTAAAACTCCTGTACAGCCCGGGGAGCGCAGCGTTTGTGCTCAGAGCTGCTGGGGAGCTCCTCGTGGTCACAAAGCCAAAGCCAGGAAATCACAAAGAGCACGGGCAGCAAATTGCCTCGGCATGCAGCAAAAATGAGGCAAAAATCGGTGCTAACCTATCACAGGTGTGTGACAAGGCAGGGCAAAGCCAGCAGGAGCCAGCGCAGCTCTTACCTACGGAGGAGCTGGATGTCTGCATTTCCCGAAAGAGTGACAATGACGGGTCCCATCCCGCGTCCCTGAGCGGCCGTCGTGAGGAACACTGAACAAGAGTACAAATGACGCTGTGAGCCCGCTGAACTGCTTTGATGCCTGGGCTTAGGTTCAGTTCTCAGCATCACACTGATAAAACAGCTCTGTCATTATAAGTGCCTTAATTTTCCTGTGAATTATCAGACATTTCTGGCATTTAAATGACATACACGGTTTTAAGCTATATTCCCTATGTCAGCCAGAAATGATGACATTTTTAGCTTGGGTAAGCCTGAGTATTTTTATTCACTGCCATTCCGAGTATATTCAAATGACTCAGAGGTACAGCACTGCAGTCGTATTTTAATTTTTGACCCTAATTAATTCGTCAAGTTCATAACTATTCTTCTCATCTGAAACTTGTTCTTAGCACTTCAACCTCTACCTTACAGCTTTAAAGACAAAATGAAAGTCTCAGCTCCCTTTCCTCTCTCATCAAGATGATTTAAATTACCTGGAATTTTCCCCACTCCCACAAATAGCTTTCTGTCAACTTTTTGTGACACAAACGAGTTGAGAGAAAGCTGCCTTCCAGCAGGAACTAAACTGGAGGAGGGCTAACCCTGAACAAATTAACAACACCCGCTTTGTCTTAAACTAAGTTGATATGAAACGTGTTCCTGCTAGCACAGGAACAGCAGGGGACTTCTCAGTGTTTCTCAGTGCAAAAGTACTTACTTTTAAATATTAAAAACACAAAGTGCAGTGTGAAAACTCCACTTGACAACACCCGAAAGCGAGCAGCTGAAACCAGCCCAACAAAGGCCAGCCCCAGCAGAAAGCCCTGCCGGGCAGAGGGGCTCAGTGAAGCTCAGAGGATGCTCTGATGCCGTTCTCTGTCCCTGTGACCATGCAGGCCTTCAAAGTGTGATGAAAAACCCCCAAAAGTGAGAAAGCAGCACTCCCTCTTTTCATGCCAGTGCCAGTCACGCTGTCACTTTGTTTTTCTTTTTCCAGAGTGTTTCCCGGTGCTGTGTGTGCATTGTCACTGCCGAGCCCCAGCCGGTGGTCACAGAGCACACAGAGAACCCCTGCACTGCTGATGTGAGGCAAATCCTCCTCCCCTGGCCCAGGGCACAGCTCCTGCTGCAGGAGATAATTAAACACTGCCTATTGCTCCTTCCTCAGTGCTCCCAGCCAGGAGATTAAAAGAACAAGGCTTAGGACTAAATCCAGGGCTGCATTATTGCCTTGATAGAGGTATAAATGGGCAGGAGGGAATTCAAGCAGCAGTGGATTTTTGTGTGTTTTGAGAGCAGTAAGAATTTTTAGGTTTGTATCAAAAATACTTGTCTGAAATTAATCGAGCAGCTAATTATAACAGAGCGGTTTCCCTCTAACATCCCGGTGACTGCAGTGCCAGATCAGTATTGCCTGCCTTGTGTTTCACCACCAGGAAGGTTTTTTTTCCTAAATTAAGCATCTCCCAGAAGAGCATTTTCTGCGCGAGGCAAATATTTCAGAAATCGCTCCTTCTGACACTTCCATTTTGACAGCACAGCACAGCACAGCCCCGAAAAACATTCAATTTTAGGTTACAAATTTCACACAAGTAATTGTTTCTTACCAGCCTCAAAAAACCACTCTCATTTTGAAATTTCAGGGGGTCACTCGCCATTTTCATTCTTTGGTACACTTTCAACCAGCTCTGTTTCCCTTCTGGACAGCATGCAAGAACATGTCAATATTTCTGCCTGGTGGATAATATGGAATAAATATTTTATTCCATGTATATCAAATAGATGGTAAAAGTTCTACATGCGAGTAGTAAAATATTAACTAGGGAAAGAACAGTTTAATCACTGCATAGAACATGCCTGCAATACCTAAGCACAGCAGGTTAGTCCCATGTTTATGGGGTTTTTTTTGTTTGGTGCTTTTTCTTCTGCAAGCTAGATCAAGAAGAAAGCAAAATAAGAAGAAATGCAACAGCTATTATTTTAAAATTCTGAATCATATTCCTTGGAGTATTGATGAGTAAATGAGGGCAGAAAGCCTTAGATCAAGACTGCTGAAAGAGAAAAAAATCCTCTTCAGCCACAAATCACTGGGAGCTATTTAGGTAAGACAGCCTGTAAAGTCCTGTATGGAATCATAGACTCTTTTGGTGTTAACAAATGGGAGTAGGTTTTAAAAAAAAGACAACAAAAAAACCCAAGATGAAAGGTGAGCGTGGACCTTGTGCAAGAGGCAGAGCTGGCTGGTTAACATATTTCAGCTGCTTGCTCCCTTCAGTACCTGAATCTAAAGGCACAGAAGGTTTCTGCCTTCTCTTGTAAGGTATTGCACCCTGAGAGAATCTCCCATTTAATTCTGAGTCTAGCCCAATGGGAAACAGAAAGCTGAGGGAGAGAAATAAGGCCCCAGGATAATTTATGCAAGCAAAGAATAAATCAGAGTAATTCTGATGTCATCGGTGTCACTTCCAATTACAAAATTGCCAAACACAAACCCCATCTTCCTCCAGAGCAGGTCAGACCTCCGCCAGTCTGCAAACAAACCTCGGTGTGGTTAATTCCCATTATGGATAACTCTTCTGGCCCTCTGTTTGTGCAGCTCTGCTCAGACATTCCCTGACACTGCTGAACACAAAGCACAGGGGCTGTTTGGCTCTCGGATGCAGCTGCTGTGAAAGGCCACTGAACAAAATTATTTTGTTACATTGTCCCAGCAGTGACCTCAATCCTGACAGAGGAGCTAATTCAATTCCAAGGACTCCCACTATCAGATGCTGTCAATTTGTCCCCCCTTTTTTTTATACAGAAATATCTAATATGGAATAGTTACTAGGAAGTGAGCTGAGACCAGCAGAATTTACTTTAATAAAGGACTAAGATGGCACTGAAATCTCTCCCCTAGAGGGAAGGAGACCATGGCTTTTCACTCACACACCTGAAAGGCTGTCAGTAAACAAAGCACCACCATTTAAGCTGCATTTCTGCTTGCGGTTGGGCGAAAAATATTTCAGGTGCATCTACTTCTTCTGCTGATGAAGGAGTCTGAACTAAATGAACTCTTGAATTTGGAATTCGTGCATGATCAGCCTCCCTCCCAATGACACGTCAGTTCAAAATTTCCACACGTAATAGAACGTGGGTTGAAAGTGGCCTCAAAGACCATCTCCTTCCAAACCCCCTGACCAGGCTGCTCCCAGCCCCAATGTCCAGCCTGGCCTTGGGCACTGCCAGGGATCCAGGGGCAGCCCCAGCTTCTCTGGGCACCCTGGGCCAGGGCCTGCCCACCCTGCCAGGGAACAATTCCTGCCCAATATCCCACCTAAACCCAGGGTCCTTCAGTTTAAGGCCCTTCCCCCTTGTCCTATCACCACCTGGCCCTGGGCAAAGTCCCTGTCCAGCCTTCTCATAACCCCCTGCATCCTTAGTGCCTTTGGAGACCTCCAAAGTGCATCCTGCCCTGTGTCTCAGAACACACCAGGGACTCCCCCAGGCCCTGCCCAGCCTCACAGAACAGGTGGGGAGGCTGCAGCCCAGCTCCCAGAGCTGCCAGTGAGATGCCTGCACTTCCAAGCAGTCTCATTATCTCATTCGTCCCATCCCACAAATTGGTGGGGGAGATAATGCAAATTAAACACATTCACACTGAGCCAAATTCACTGGTGTGGCTGCAAAAGCAGGAGGAATGGAAGGCACTTTGTAAAATCAGGTGGTGCAAGGCAAAGGGGCTGAGAGGTTTTTGAAATTGGGAGAGAGGCTCAAAATAAAAGCACCCAAAATACTCCAATTGGCTAAATATGGGGAAAGTCAAGCTTTTGGGAGTTTATCAGAAAAGCACAACAAGAAATACAAAAAGTGAACTCAGGCAAGCATTGCAGCACCAGCCCTGACACTGCAGCCTTGTTTCCCATCAATGTATTTTGAATTCACCTGATATTGCCAGATGTGGTTTTTCCTCAGCTTTGAAATATGAGATATTAACTCCTGTCAGACTAGCTCTTATGTAATTTTCCTTAATTCTTCCCTTTTTTTTCTCACTCTAGGTTGGTTTTCCCTCCACAGAGCAATGCCAGCTTAGCTGCAATCTCACTTGGCTTTCACTGCAGCCCAGGGACGAGCAAAGCTCCACCAGCATTAACAACACTGACAGCACAGCTCTGCCTGGCCCCAGAGCAGGAGCTGAGCCTGTGCTCTTCCACTGATGCCAGAGACAGAAAGGACAGCTTTGGTCTGAATAATTTATCTTTGTTTGTCTTGATTTGCCTTTAAGTGAGTGGCATCAAATTTACACGCCACAGCCTCAGCTCTGAGATATTCTTCTGCTTTTCCAAGCTAATAGTTACATCTTCTGAGGGATTACCAAGCAAGAGATCCCCTTAAAAAACCACAGCTCTTCTAAAAGAAATACTAAAGATGCCTAAATTAATTTTTAAAAATCTTTTCAAAGCTTTATAATTTTTTTTTGTTGCTGCTGTACAAATGGGTCAAACTCAGAAGACCTAGGAGGAGGGAGTGATTCAGTGATGGAACACAGGTGTGAACTCCTCTGAGTGTCTGCACGCATTTCAATCCCACTAAACCCAAACAAATCTCTGATACTGCAGAAAGATCTCAACATCAATGATACAATCCCAAAACGAGAGGGGAAATAGTAAAAGCTTTGCCTTTTTCATTGTCAGAAACTCCTTGGGAACAGGGAGCATGAGGCTGTTTGCTGGGTGTGCTGTGCCAGGGCTCTGTGTGGCACACCCAGCACATCTCCCCAGGAGGGGACAGGAGCCTCTCGGCTCCTTGTGCCTCCCAGGAGCAGCAGAGGTGGGGATTGAGGCTCCCAGCCCTCGGGAAGGAGGCTGAGGAGCTCCGTGCCAAGGCTGAGGTTCCCAGACCATGAGGAGCTGTCTCTGCACTTGGGAAGCAGTGAGTGAGACCCTTCAGAAAGTTTCTAGCAGCACAAATCAAGATCAGATGAGTGTTCACGCTTTGCACTAAACCAGCTGAAATCCCTGACCCCCTTCCCCTATTCTTTATGCCCAGACAGAGAAAAGGGCAAGTTGTAACGAGCTAAATGTTGTTGTCTTGATTTCCTTTAGAGTTTTTTTTCTGCAATATTTAATTATTTAGAAACCTAAAAAGACAAAGACGTTGGTAGAGCTTCAGGCTTCACAGAGTGGGACTGTCAGGATGTGCCTGTTTGGGTGTTCTGGACCCCTTTGGTGCATCACAGCAAGTCCAGAGCCCCAGCCTGGCACACAAATTCTTGCCCTGAGGGACTCAGCCCCCGCCTCAGCTGAGCACAGCAGAAATGGTGTAATGGTCCCCTCAAACACACCTCTGCTGTGTCAATGGCATGTGGAAATAAAAATGAATAAATAAATAAAACATTGGTGTCCATGCCAGTTCTCCCTGGGTGCAGGATGGACAGAGGGTTTCGCATGGGCACAGGTCACAGGTGGCCACAAGCAGCACTGAACCAGCCCCAGCACTGAACCAACCCCTGCACTGAACCAGCCCCTGCCCTGCAGACAGGGCTGGCCAGCAGGGACCCAGCTGGGACAGTGGCTGAGGACAGCCTGGGACACAATCCCAGCTTTCAAGGATTTACAGCCCAGACAGGGGGGACCAGGGAACACTGGCCTGGGATCACAGCCTCAGCGGCTCCCAACTCCTCTTGTCAGTGCTTTGCCATAGCACCAAACGCTCCAGTTGTCATCACAACCTGGAATTTACTGTATTTACTCAGCATTTGCTGTGGGCTATTTAATACACCATTCTATATTCCTTTGGTGATACCTGTTTTCCAGCACCCTTTCGTTATTCTCCAGCAGAACAGACTCCTGGAAACATGGAGAACAATGGCCTGCTCACAGGCTTCACCCTAATTAGGAAGCGTGTTTGCATTCTGTGGAGCAGCCAGAATCACATAACAAGGGCTGTGTCGGCCGTTGGAGGCTCGCTTTAGTCTCACTCAGAGCCCTGAGTGGTTCAGCACAGTTTAAAGTATTTATGACAAGGCTGTCTGGAGCTCTCAGGCTGGCACAGATATCCCAAATCATCTGCATAATGTGGGAAAGGAACATCCCTGACCTGCAGCACCAGCTCCTGCACTGGCACATGGAAGGGAATGGGAAGAGTGTACCCTGGAAGAAATCAGTTAATAAATATTTTTTTACTGCAGCAGTTTTTAGAAACTGTCCCAAATCAGACTGGGATTATTGTTACCAGTATTTCACAAACTCCTAAGGTGAATCCTGGCACCGAGATGGACAATCTCTTTTACTCACTTGTAATATCCTCTCTAAGAGTCTATTCCCAACCCATGTCAAGTCTGAAATTCGCAAGCAGGAGAGCAAACCACCTTTAGCAAAATATTGGTGCATAGAACGGCCTTAGATAGAAAAGAAAATAATCTAAGCAAGCCACAGAAAAAAAAAGAAAAAATATTTTCCATTTTACTGGTTTTAAAATCTGCCTGTGACCTGCAGGAAGCCTATCCATGTCCAAGGAAAGTCTGCAGGCATCGAAAGAGAAGGAAAACCAATTACAGGTCTGTAGCAGCAGTTCTGAAGCTGCCACTCAGAGAGGCTCAGGCTCCCAGACTATGCTGAGGAGACAGGATTTGGGCACCTAAGTTGCAAACTTCAATTTTATATCCCTCTATCATTTGCAATTTCCCTTTCTAATCCTGACAGTAACAAGGTTCCCTAGAGTTCCTTGACACACTATAATGCTCTGCTTCTAGGAGACACCTGAGCTTGGATTTTTCTTGCCCTGTTTTTGCTTGGGCAGAGCACTTCAGTGCAGATGAACTGGCTCTGGTGCCTCAGCTCCTCCACAGCACCATGGGAACCTATATAACAGTGCACTGTGCCACAGGAAGAGATTTTAATTTGAGCAGAAAGTTGATGGACACAGGCATAAAAATTTTCTAAATTCTGGCCTTGCACTGCTGCTAGAGCTTCCAACAATACATGAGTTCAGCCTTGCCTTCACTTGGGTTCCAGCAGGAGCTGAGCTGAGTGCACACCCAACCCCTCCCTGGAGCAGGACATTCAAGCCTGACGCAGGCAGATGGACAGCAGCCAAACTCTCAGCTGTGAGTATCTAAGTGTCCATCCACCCTCTGAACGGAGGAATGGTTGTTTTGCTATGTCCCATGAAAATATTCCAGGTCTCAGTGAAATCTGTGGGAGTCAGGTTCTCCCCCAGTGCCAGTTTTCTCCTTTGTAACTCCCCACCTGAGCAGCCGGTGGCTGTGGCACCAGCAGTGTCACCGTTTGGGCACGCTGGCCCCCTGCTGAACGTGTGTGTGGCCAAGCTCTGTACATATTCACCTTCGAGCCCCTTCCTCCTTGAATAATACAGCAAAAAGGCTCCATTTAGGGCTGCTCATTTCGCTAGCCACCAGAAATCCTAAATTGTCAGCAATCAAAGAGCCATCTCACAATGCCTGAGTCTCCAGCCCCAAACTGTTTCTGCAACAGTTGGAAGCAATCAATAAACTAATGAAAGTCAAAGTGGCTGTGAGGCAGCAAGGCTTCTGTGTACCTGGAGCTGAAGCTGCTCTTTTGGCACACTCCTCTTTGAACTAACAGGGATGATTTTGTCTTTTTCTACAATTCTCTGATTCACTACATCAAAACCCATTGCCTTTGTGAGCCGCTTCGTTAGAGAACGCCTTTCAAGAGGAGCAACAGAAGAACACAACAACTATGTCGGGTCAGAAGTTCCAGTTGGGCTGGAGCCTCTCAAAGAGGATGAATAAAGGGCAGGGATGCGTGGTGCTCTCGCCAGACTTTCTGTCAGCCTGCAGCCATTTGTGAGCTTCGTGGGGCTCCTAGAGACAGATGTGGCTTCTGTGCACTCACTAATGTGCCACAGGAATTTGTGTCATTAATCTGCCCGGCTCTGCCACGCGGGATTTTCTGCAGGACACGTTTAACGCCAGCTAAGTTATGCATTTCCAGCGCTTGGATTGGAAAGTCTCTGGGCACAGCCCATCCATTTGTCCCTGATTGCTCATTGTTTAGCACATTGATCCATGGCTGAGGTTACCAGGCACCACGGCAGCACAGCACAGCCTGCTAACAAATGAGCCAAACCCCAGCAGGCAACGTGCAAATGCGGGAGATCAGAACACTCCTGCAAGTTCAGTAACTGTGGAATCCACCCAGAAATGGCTCAGTAGAGTATTTCCAGTTCCCTGGCGTTTGGAGAAGGTAGGGTGGCAGCACAAGGAGCTTTTACAGCTGCGGAAATAGGGAGAGAACCAAGGTGCATTCATTGACATTCCCAGCCAAACTGGAGCTTGCTCACTCCAAAGCATTTCCTAAAAAATCCTCCCACCTCGACAGAAATTACAGGACATCATTTGAAAATGAGAAGCAAGAGGAAATGAACTTTATGTCATGATTCCATTCTTAAGGTTGTTAATAGCCTGAAAATTCAATTTCGGTCGTTCTACACAGTTTTTCCTTATCTTTTTTTTTCTTTTTTTCAGAAGGTGAAATGAATACTTTAGAATGCTAAATCTTTTGATCACTGCAGAGGTGGACTGAGTCTCATTTTGTTCCTCTTGAACTGCTTTTCAGTTATAAGAAGTCTATTCTGTAATTGTTAAAAAAAAATAAAAAATCCCTGTATTTGAAAGATCTCCTTAGGAGGAGATAGCTCTGTTAGCACCCACATCATCACAAGCCATTGCTGAGACTGTTTTGATGCTCTGCTGCATCATTTCAAAGTCCATGTAGCTTTTCCTCAAACTAATACTCACTTCTGAGTTAATTTTGAACTAATAATACAAGTATTTCTTTGAACAAAAAGTTATTCTGGAGTGACAAGTTGTAGTCTCCAATTGCTTTCATCTTCCCCTTGAGATATTCTGATTTACATAATATTTTATCTAGTTTTTACTAAATGTGTATATACTTCTATACATAAAACTCCTTTCAAAGGCAACCTCACATCTTAAGAGCTCTGAATATGCAACAATGTGGGAGTCTGGATGAAAAAAAGGCCACTGACTGTGAGGATTTAAGGAGCAGAGTGGCATCTGCCACCTCAATATTTCCCCTAGAAATGGAGCGGGATATTGGACACTTGGGAATTCATTCCTCCTGGTGAAATGCAGAACTCCTCAGGAATCTGGAACCCAAAATATCTCAGTGTAGATGTTTTTATCCATACACACACAAGCTCCTGTAAGGCAAATCTTGTCACTTTAGGGATTTTTTAAGACTTCGGTTTGATTCCACCAAGGTGATATTCACTGTTTTAATTCTCAGGCTTTACACTTCCACAGCAGTTGTTCCAGGGCACAATTCATTTAAAGATATTTCCCTCAGCAATTCCAAACTCCCATGTAAAGTCTCAATTTCTAAGCACAGAGGGAAGACTGAGAAGGTGACAGACAATACAGCAGACTGAAAACTCACTGTTGCTGGTAATTCATTGTTTTATGAAATAAGAAATTCTACCTTTGGATCAGCTGTGGACTGATCAGCTTTCTGCTGTGCCCAAATGCCAGGCTATAAAGCAGCTGGCTGCTGGTGCTCTTCATTTCTTCTGCTGAGGCAGAAATTCCCTGACACTGGGCTCTCTGTGATAGGTGCTCTGCATATTTGTGCCTGATTTAAAAGTTTTAAGAACCTACTGGAAGGGAATGCACAGATACAGAATATAATGATCCTTCTTCATTTGTGTTCCAGGAGCACTTAGAAGTACCAAACCAAATCAATGGCTTAGGCAGATAGCAACAGCATGAACCCATTACAGGGCCATCTCTGCCATAAAACCATATTTTACATGATACACAAAAAATGCAAGACCAGGAAAGGAGGGGAGAAAAAACCCCAAAACACTGTCTCTGTTCAAAGTAGAAAAGATCGGGTTTTAAGCTAAAAAAAGGACTTTGGTCTTGCAAAAGTGAATTCATTTCATACTGATTTTTTAAACTTCCTCTAAAAGAAGCAATGTTTTTGGATGGCACAAGTCCCTGCCAGGAGGGGGCAGCCGGGGGGGTTGGGCACAGGGACAGGAGCACAGGGAACGGCCTCAGGCTGGGCCAGGGGAGGCTCAGGGTGGGCACCAGCAGGAATTTCCCCACGGAAAGAACTCCTCACTTTGGAATTCCTTATTTTTGATAGCATTCCTTTGGGCCAGAAGTACTTTGTGACATCAACCAAAAAGACAAAAATCAACTTTTCCAAAAGCCATAGGAGCCTCGCATTCTTTATTTTAAATGCAAGTTCAGGCTAAATAATTAAATATTTCCATAAATCCTGTGCAATACCGATTTATGGATTACACACAGCAACGCTTACAATAGTCCTTGAAATCAAAGATCCCTTTAAAAATTCTTAGCAGCACGAACACTTTGGAAATAATCTTATTCTACAGATGCAGAGTTTGCCAAAGCTCATTTCCTTTTAATGAGACGGCAGATATTTTACAGTGTATAACATTTTCATCCATTTTGTGATATAAAGGCTAATTACAGATTTGGGTTCCTTCTGTTCAGCTGGGAGCACGACACTTTCCTGGAACATCGTATTTGGAGGACAACCACTCCCCAGTCCCCAAGGAAGCTCCTTCCAAACGGCAAATTATCCTTATTTAACTGTTTCAGAAAACTGAGGAAATTAGAATTCCCAGAGCAGCTTAATGAATTTTTTGCCTCAGCGTGCGGCCCACGGCAGCTTGGCACAGAGTTCTGCCCCTGGAAACCACGACACCCAAAGGCCAGGCTGGCAGTGAGGCAGCTCTGCAGTGCTGTAACAGAAAATGTCATTTATTCCTTTGTTGTTTTCTGCCCCCCTGAGGAAATGTTTGTGTTTCGACAGCTTTCCTTGGGGTGGGATGGGTGGGGGTGAAAATGAATAATTTGGTTTTCTTTCCCTCTTCTCAAGTCAAATCTCCATTAAAGCACTGGAGGAATGCACTGGAAACCCAAAAATGTTCAGGGGTAAAGATTTAGGTTTACATTGAGTTACTGCTCAGGCCTCTGGGCAAATATCCAGGATATGAGCAAAATAAGACATCTCTTTTTTTCTTTAATATAACTTCCTTTAATATCTGCCACAAAAGGCTCAGCCATAGCATGCTTGAAAAGAGTGCTTATAACAATAAAATTGTCCTGAGTGTTAATATGGAATCATTGCCTCCAGATAGCTTATTAACTTTGGCCATTTTAGATCTCCGAATCAAGGGATTCCATTTGAATTCCCTGGAGAATGGGATCTGCTGCTTTCCTCACCAGCATCAAAGACTCACTCCCAGAATCCGGCAGGGCTGCTCTGCTGCTGCACTTCCTGGAGCTTTATTTTCCCATGAGCTTCCATTGCTCACTCACAAAAGAAATCCTGATTTTAGGCCCAGATAAGGATTTTCCCTATAATCATTAATCCATCTTTCCAATCACCCCAAATTATCACCAAATCAATGAGTTAAGTGTTATTTACTAAGTCACTATTTCCTTTTCACCAAGTCCAAGGAAATTATACTGTAATAGAGCATTTGCCACAGTCACATTTTCATCATAACTAACACAGGCTAATATTCTGTGTAAAATTACTACCATGAATTAACTTTATGTCTGTAGAAAATGAGATTGTATGTAATTACTGATTTCCATTCACAATAAACTAAGCAAATTATCTTCACAAACATAAATGCACCATAAATTTGTTTTGAGGCATAATGAAGAAATAAATTTCTGAAAGAAATATGGACTGAATCTGCCAAATTATTGTAAATGATAGCTTCTTTAAAATTAAGGCATGTAATTGCAATTGGAAAATGTTATCCTCTTAATGGTTGTATTATTATTTAGGTAGACCAATAATCCTCTTTGCTGATGCCTCACTTCTAAACTATTGGCAGATTTTATGCATTTTAATATCAAAATGCCATGCAATCTATAAATAGAATGATTTACCATTTGCAGGATTAGGTTTGTCCTAATGAATTTTAGAGGATTTTAAAAATGGGGATAAAAGTGCTTAGTAGAAAGTCTCACACTTTTTCTGTTCCTATTATTTGAGTGTACTCATTCAATAGCCAGGATTGTTTTAACATATGGTTCCCCAAGTTTAATGTTAATGAGTGAAAATCACCGTGCTGAATATGACATTTTAAATCAAATAAAGCAATCACTTTGATGATGTTTTAACAATTGCACATTACATCCTGCAATAAAAATTGCAAAGTTAACTTCTTTAAAATGCCACAGAAATTAAAACACTCGCATTGTGTTAAGGCATCAGTGTTATCTGACATTTCAAAAGCATTAAATCCTGTTTGATATGCCCTTTATCTTGTTGATGACCAGGCATTATTAAAAATTTCAACCACTTTTAAGTAACCATGATTGCAAAAATCTCAAAGTTTTGAGGATATTTATTAACAATCGCAACACTAAAATATTCATTGGTATAACGTAATAAAAATGCCAATTGCTTCTTCTCTCCAAAAACATATTTTTGCTTATAGCTATTATGTTTTGCTGTTTGTTTTTTTTCCTTGGATTAGATAAATCACAACAAAGCCCCAGCTCCAAGCTGCCATTGGAGGTGAGGGGTGATCAGCTCAGCCAGAACTGATCAGGGTGATGCCTGATGGTTTTTTGTCTTTTCTTTTTATCCCCTTTTGATACATTTTGATCCCCTTTCCCTTTCCTTGCACCCTTCACAAACACTCCCTGTCCCTCAGCCCTACATGTGGAGAACCCTTGGGGGCTGAGATTGAGCTCAGCTTGGGGCTTCTCTGAGGGGAGCAGACCAAACATCCCGAGTGTCTCCAAAGCAGAGGCTCCAGCCTTGCCCGGAGCCTCCTCTCTGCAACAGGTTTGTTCAGCTGGGCTGGAGTCTCCCTTGGGGGGGTCATTAGAATGGGGGACAGTTCCCTCATTTGTTCCGTTTCTCATTGGGGATTTGAGGTCGATCTGCTCATTGCTGAGCTCCATCCAATTGGATCCGCGTTGGACCCGGGGGTGCTGCTGGGCTGTTCCCACCTGGGCCGAGTTGTGTCCCTGGGATCCCATTAAACCCAAGGGAATGCCCTTTGCCCTGCACTGCTGGGGCTGCCTCGGATTTGTACCAGCCCTTAAGGCATTAAGGGAACCATGGGAGCTGCCCTGGAGCTCTCCTGAACAGCTAAACGAGTGTTGAGCCTCAAAAGGGCTCTGAACACCCCCTCCTGCTGCTGCACAGGACCAAAGGGAGTCCCCCCACTTGGTTCCCAGAGCGTGTTTATCACAGGGGTCCCAGCTGCTCTCCCTCCCTGCTCCAGGCTCTGTCCCAGCCCTGCAGCACCCCCACAGCCTCCCCTGCCCTTCCTCTGCTCCCACCCCTGCCTTTGGGAAAGGGCACCTGGCAAAGCTCAGCTGCGAAGGAGACACAAGAAATTCCTCTAAGGTTTTATCTCTTCCTCAGACAAGTTCAGGTTGGAATGATCTTAAAATAAAATCGAGTTTATTACAGAATTTCTGTACTTTAGCCAAAGAACTGAGGGAAGAAAATGGTAATCTTTGTACTCCCCAAACATCTAAACCACCTTAGAGCAAAGCAAGTGCTTTATGACTGAATTGTGGGGATTTCTTCCTTTCCCAGGTACCTGAGCACCACCAGGGAGTGGGGAAGCTCTCCTTCCTCACTACCCACACTGGGAAAACAAAGCTGCAGCCAAGCAGGTGCCTGGTAGGAGTTTGCATTTTCTCACGTCCATGGGGGCTAAGGCAGCCTCACCACATTCTTCATGCAAAATTAAATAGGTTGTGGCTGGAAAGCTTTGATTTACACCATTTTTTTTTTTAATATAGCTAACCTAATGGCCACCACAGCTCTGTTGGCAATGGCTTCCAAACTGAAGAAAAAGCCATTTCCTAGGCCAACCACAAACCCTTGCCTGATGTTACAATGATGATCTAAAATAGTTCAAAAAGCCAATTTTATTTATTTATTTATGCAGCAGCCTCTAACATTAAAAGAATGATAGTTATCCTGAAATAAACAGAAATTTAATGTTAAATATTGTGAATTCTAAAACAAGGTTGTTCCCTGGATGGTCCATGGGTGTCACAAACAGCAGCGGGTTCTGCACCCAGCTGCTTGTGCTGCCTCCCTTCCATGCAGGGCCTTCAGCAGATCCTTTCTGCAGACAAAGCAAACACACAGGAGGCTCCTGAGAGCCCATCCTGGTGCTGCAGCATCCCAGGGCCCAGAGCTGAGCCCGGCTCCAGCTCTGAATTCCTGCCTTTATCCAGGAGGCGAACGCTCCAAGGGCAGCAGCTGAGTGGCTGCTCCTGCCAGCTCCCCCATAAAGCAGAGGCAGGAACACAGAGAGTGCTGAGATTCCAGCACCATAAATCAGCCTGTAACGAGAGAGTGAATCCCAGCCATCCAGAGAGATCCAGTCCTCTGCTGGCTGTCCTAGGCAGGAAAGGAGAGTTTGCATCCTGCACGAAACCATTCCAGCAGTTTGGGGTTAAATTTTGCTGGGTGGTGCTGGAAGAACACAGTGGGTACCTGGAGGTGATCAGTAATTAACAGGAGTAATAACAAATTGTAGTTTCAATCAACCTGGGAAGGACGGTGTGTGCCACTGAGCAGCACCCACACAGTGCCAGCCCCTTCCCTAGTCCAGCGAGAGCAGGGAGAAAACTCCTTCAGCCTGGGGAAAGAGCAATGTCACCTGCAGGCCCCAGCAGGGAGAAAGCTCCCTCAGCCTGGGGAAAGAGCAATGTCACCTGCAGGTCCCTGTTCCCTTCATGCCCCATGGACAATGGGATTTGACATCACACACAAACCACTCCGTGCTCACTGACATTCCCAGTTTGGCTTTTCCCATCACGTCCACTCAGATCAGGCTCTGCACATTCCTGCAGAGCTGACAGGGATCTGTGGGACAGGGAATACCCCTCTCCCACCAATGGAATGAGGTGGGAACCCTCTCCATCAGCACGGTGTTTTGGGGCTTTGTGAATAAACTGCTCCAATGACAATCCCTAACTCTTTTATACCAACTAAACGCAGGTGTTTTAAACACTGAAATCAAGCTGTGTTTCAGTCTCAAAGTCCATGAGCAGAGTGGGCTGAAGATCCAAAATTTAGACAGAGCAATGCCTGGAGTGTTGTCAGAGAGGAGAGGGCAGTGACCATTGGATTTCTAACACCCCCTCTAAGAGGGCCCCTAGGGACTCATTCTGTACAAAAACTATTCCTTTACCAAATATTTTAAGGGGTTTGTACGGTGTAATTAATAAATTAATATTTTCTTTGACTGGGGAGTCTGGAGTGAAGGTAAATACTTTATAAAAGAGCTACTGCTCATAAATACGGATATCTCCCCACGTGGTTTAGTCCCAAGCCAAATATTTTCTATTCCATGTGTAGGAAACACAACAGATGTCTTGGAGACCTTGCAGATAATCTCAGTCCTAGAGGACTTCACCGCAGACCACCATGAGTTATCACAGACCTGAAGTTTTATTTTAAGCCAGCACAGAACTATAAAGATTTCCATGATATAGAAGAGGAGAAAAATATTTCTTTCAATGGGATATCTGTGAGGATACCTGAGCTGGATTGATTTATGAGGCCACATCTCCTTTTTGTCCTATTCTCCCTGTCCAAAGCATGGGAAATGTATTTTTTTCGAGATGCAGGAGAGCTGCAGGATTTTTCCAGTCATTCGAGCTCGCAGGGAAGGGCATTTTCAGCATCAGAACTATCCCGAGGACCAAGGCGCTGCTCTGTAGCTGCTGTTCCTCGTGTCTCCAGGGGAGGGATGATGGAGTGTGCTCCTGGGTGACACAGAGCCCCTCGAGCCAGGTAATTCACATCCTCTCGCTGGTATTTCAGGCTGCTACAAAACAGGACAGCAAGGGAGGGAAAGTAAGTGGAAAATTGCATTACTCAAATTTAAATGCTTTCTTAGAAGCTTAAGAGTTGCAGTTCTGAATGAAGCAATTCTGGGAAAAGGGCTGGAGGGGAGACAAAAAATAAATTACAAGGAACAGTTCCTAGACACAAAAAGCATCTCTTCCACGAAACAAGGAGCAAAGTGACACGAGCTGAAGAGCACCACTACAGCAGGATACGTCTATCACTCAGCACACTTCTTTTTCTAAAGAATACATTAAAAAAAGCTGAGAATTTACTGAGATATTGTTAAAAAAACCTCAACAAACACTGCAAAACCCAAACAATTTCCCCCCTCCCAATCAAAGCTGAACAAAAAGACAAAAACACTCCCAAAAACACACACCCACACAGACACCCAGCCCTAGAAGACCCAAGCAATGTCAGGAAGAGCCACATTAGCAGCATCTGCCAACAATGAGTACTTATTTCTCCTTATTACTCAGCAATCTGGAGTTTAGAAACATCAGCCATAGATTGATAGGGAAGAATTGAGGTGGAAAAATGTGCAATAATAGGGAAAAACATTCCCAGTGTAACAACATCTAACCTGAGTACTGCAGCACAAATGTCTAAAAAAAAAGTCATTCCTAATGGTATTAACAGTGGCTTTTTTCCTACAAAATCTACTGTAAATAAGTGTGGTTTTAAATAAGCAGCTATCTCTGACGTTAAAGAATTTTCCCAAGAAAATTTGCCTGATTGAAAGGAAAGCTGGATTTTTACCTATAACAGTTCATAATTACAGTCCAATCTTTTATCTGCCTGGCCTTCTCCACTGCATAGATAAAATTCAATTTTTAAAGTGAAAAAGGACCAAAAAAGATTGGAGGCAGAGAGCTCAGAAAATTAATCCCAGAACATTATCTCATCTCTTGCTCATGATGCAAACTCTGATTACATGATCATGTATTTATGTCCTCAGCATCTGAGGCTTTCCATCCTGATCAAGTAAGTTCCAAATACCTCAAAGGCAGAGCTAAAACCCCTTCCAACTTCATTGAAAGAATTGATAGGATCAAGTCAATGAGGCAGGAGTATCAAAATGACTCTGGCTTTGCAGACCATCACCTCTGCTTCAAATTACAGCCTGAATCTGGCAAAAAACAGCAGCCAGCCATGTGCTGAGTTGCCTCCACGGGCATTCTGGCTTTAACAGGAAGCCTGGAAAGTTGGAGGCTTCTGATTTGCAAGCTTGGGAATGATATCTGGAAATACAGAGCTCTAACCCAAGGAGGATTCAGAATATAAAACAGTTGAGGTATAGTCAGGGAGCCAGGAATAGCTTTGAGGAATGCACCTGGCTCATTTCATGTTGGATTCTCTTTAGTGAATGAATTAAGGGTCTGATAATAAGCTGGAGAATAAAAATAATGTCAAAAAGTAATGAGTAAAGTCAGGTTGCAAAACTTCAGTGATTCTCACCCAGGCAAACATCTGGACCCATGCACTCCAGTGACTTAAATTTCTCCTTCTCATGCAGGAGATCCTGATGGGAATTAGAAAACTCCCAATTTAACAGGGATACTAAGGGGCAAATAGCTCATTTTAATGTAGAAGATACATTAGGGAGAATTGTCTGTGATAACAAGGAGTATTTCGAAAATAAAAATTATGTTCAGTCATGAGAATGTTGAATGAAAGCTGAGAGAAAGAAAACAACTCCTCCACTTAATGCTAATGCCTACATGGAATTATGATTTCCCTCCAGCTCCATATAGGCACTAGAGTCACAAAACAAAATAAGTTTTAAGAATGAGACAGTTTATCCACAGGAAAACTGCCTTTGTGGTGAGTGCCAACAAAGAACACATTGTACGTTAATTGCTGGTCTCTCAGTCCAGACCATCTGTCTGGGGCTGTAATGAAGGCTGGCAGCACGGCTGCTGTTTGCTGGGAACTGGAACTGGGGCTGAGCTGAAGCCTCCTCACCACCCTGTGACACCCCAGCCCAGCTGCAGCAGGGACAGCAGAGCTCAGCCACCCCTCAGAGCCCAGGCTGAGGCCGCTGGAGCTGCCCAGAGGGGAGCACGGGGTGGGAGCTGGGATAATGAGGGAGCAGAGCACCCCCAGCACCCCTGACAGCAGAGCCCCAGCCCTGCCGCGCCTTCCCAGGGACAGAGCACATGGCCAGGCTGCCTCCAGCACTGCAGGGACACTGCAGGGACACTGCAGGGCCAGCCTCCCTCCGGGGCTGCAGCTGCAAACACAGCTGGGCCTGGCTCCATGGCATCTGTAGGAACTCTGCTCTCACTCAGGTTTGTGAGCAGCAGTGAAAATTTGAGTCAGCTTAGCTGAAATGCAAGGATAATGAACTACCAGCAAGCTGGGGAGCGGCACTGATTTAAAACAGCCACAAATCATCTGGTTTGCTCTGCAGGAGCAGCAACATGAGCAAAGGGGGGGATTGCATTTACCATGCAATGCTGCCATGCAAGAGCACAGCACTGCAGGCAGCTCTGGCGCATTTCCGCTCCAGCACCCATGGCAGGGACACGGAACAGTCACAGGACCCACGAGGGAATGTTCACCATGGCAGGGACATGGAACAGTCACAGGATCCACGAGGGAATGTTCACCCATGGCAGGGACATGGAACGGTCACAGGATCCATGAGGGAATGTTCACCCATGGCAGGGACATGGAACGGTCACAGAACCCCGAGGGAAATGTTCACCCATGGCAGAGACATGGAATAGTCACAGGATCCACGAGGGAATGTTCACCCATGGCAGGGACATGGAATGGTCACAGAACCCCGAGGGAATGTTCACCCAAGGCAGGGACATGGAATGGTCACAGAACCCCGAGGGAAATGTTCACCATGGCAGGGACATGAACAGTCACAGAACCCAGAGGGAAATGTTCACCATGGCAGGGACATGGCACCTTCACAGGACCCACGAGGGAATGTTCACCCATGGCAGGGACATGGCACCTTCACAGGACCCACAAGGGAATGTTCTTGCCTGGAGTTTCTGAGGAGACAGCAAAACGTGCAGCCCTGGGAGCGCTGCAAATTCCTGCTGCCTTGTGGTGCCCACCCAGCCCTGCAGGCTGGGGGTGAGCAGGGACCTGCAGGCTCCCTCCCTGTGCCCAGGAGCTCTCTGGGCTGCTGCTGAGCTGCTCTGCTGCCCCAGAGGAAGGGCTGAGCTCTCCCTGAGCGTGTTCCTGCAGGACACGGGCAGGAGCTGTGCAGCCAACTGGCAAAGCCAGGCCTCACTGCAGCTCGGTGGCAGCAGCCCAGTCCCTGCTCCTGCTAATGCTATCAGCTGTGGGATGTGGGTGGCCAAAATAAAAGCCATTTTCATAGGGATGTAATTCACACAGCTCTCTGAAAGGATGTGGCCATGTTGCTGCAAAGCTGCTCTTTGGAAAGCTGGATTCATCAGCTCCCAGCCTGCTGAGGAAGACTGATGACTTGTCATTATTTTCTGGCTTCAAGACCAACTGGGAGAAGATAGAGGCTCTACTGCTTTCCAGATTTTTCCCCAGGAAATCTGTCCTGATCTCAGAAGGTTTGATGTTTTTTCCTTTTATTTTTTATTGTATTGCCAGAATCTGAGGAAGCACTCAGGTGTTTGGAATTCTAAATAACACATTGACATGGGGAGGAAAACTTTTTCACCATTAATTAAAATCCTGCAAAGAGCTTGTGACAGATGGAAGCTTCTGATGATTGAACCTATTGCTATAGGGAAAGGTCAATTCCATTGCAATGATTTTTCACTCCAAAAAATTAATTATTCATTGTTGAAGATATCACTAGAGAGTCTAAAGAGGATTTTTTCCCCAAAGTCAGAGAAAGTGTTCAAAGAGTTCCTATCAGATGGAAAAGGCACTCCTGTACTCAGACCACAAAGCTGGGGATGAGCTGTTCTGCTCCATCCATGTGCCTAGAAAAACGCTAAATGTTTTCATTCATTCAAACTGATCTACTATAACATCCAATGCTTATTAAATTTTCCTAAATTCCATTCTATCAGGGGCACATTTTGGTGAATTTGACAATCTGGTAGAACACAGGAAATTCCACCAGAACACCAAAACCACTTTTTTACTGTGAGGGTGACAGCACTGGCGCAGGTGGCCCAGGGAAGATGTGGAGTCTCCATCCTTGGAGATATTCAAGGGTTGTCTGATACTGGTGACGCTGCCGGAGCAGTGGGGTGGGACAAGACCTGCAGAGGTCCCTTGTCAACGCCGCCTTTGAGTCTGTGATCCCAGGTCCTGTTTGCAAAGGGCTCTCCTGCAGAGAAAAGTAGGTGGAAATAGGAGAAAACCTCTGCTCCTCTCTGGGCACCTAAATGTGCTTCTCGAGCACCCAGCTCAGGTGCTGAGGGTCAGAGCTCGCTCTGCTGAACCTCCCTCCAGAGTGAGGGGAGTCTCACCCCTTCCACTGCAACACCACAAACGTAGCCCTGCCCCCTAAAACAGCTCCTGAGCCTGAAGCCTCTGCTCTGAATCACCAATGATGTTCCCATGGGAAAGCAAGATTCACTCCTCCCCGCATTTCTCTTGACTTCTGATGTAATGGTGCAGCAAATGCCAACACCAGAGCTCTCATCCTCTTTTGGCAAGAGGAGCAGGAACAGCAGGTCAAGAGTTCCCAGAAAAATCGACAAAATTGTAACTCACCAATAGACAAAACAAATCTATTTTTCCAGGCTGCCTGTTCTTCCATGGTGTGATTTCACTGAAATCCCACAATAGCCGACATTTTTAGATGTCTGCATGAGCAAAAAGATGTGGCCTCCTTTTCCCACCCTGGGACTGCAGCAGCTGCTAATGGAGTCAGTGGTATAATACCGACTCCAGCTATATTTGAGCACTGTCTGAAACCTGATTGTGCATGACTTTCAGAGAGCACAAGCCATGAAAAGTACCTTTGATACAGCCTAAAACTCCCCAATCTTTTTCATTTTTATAGTTTCATAGTCTTGCAAGCTTGAAAATTCCTTAGAGAGCATGTGGTAAAACAAAAAAATGAATGTAAGTAACATATCCTTGCAATTGGTGCCAGCCCAGTGGGACTGAAAATGTGTTGCGCAAAGACACAGGGAAGCAAAGAGTACAAGAATACCTGACTTTCAGGAAGTTAGAAGTTCAACATCTCTTCATGAGACGTGAAAAACCAAGGTGAAAAATATGAAGCTACGGAATGTATCCCACTGAAATCTTCAGCCTGACCCGGGGACCAGAGTCTCACTTGCTTGAGGACACTTTAAATGTTCCACCAACAAATCAGAAACAAACACGAAAGGATGTGAATTTGCACCCAAAACTGCTCTGAAATGTTCTGGCAGGATGAAGTGGCATATTTCAGTATTTCTTAATCTTCTCCAAGTGTGGCCTGTAGCCAGAAGGACAGTCCTGGTTTCCAGAACTCTGATTCACACATCTAACTGAGATCTAGTCCTAAAGCAAAGGTTTTTCCAGTTGCACGTGCTTTTACCTGATTCCAAAGACTGGGAATTCGCCTGATTCCAATGATGGGGTTAAAGGTGAGGCTGTGTGAGGCTGTGCTTTATCTACAGCTCAGTCTGTACAGGCACTGCAGGACAGCAGGAGCTTGATCCCAGCTAAAACAAGAGCCTCACAGACAGGTGCGTCTTTTCTGAACTTTTAGGTTGACCTGTAAAAAGAGAATATATCAAAAGTTTTGGAAGTCCAAGTGAGTACTTACAGGATTTTCATTGTGTGGTTTTGAGTCATCATATTTTAAATCTAGACTGAAAGTCCAAACCATATTCTTACTTCATCTTTATTCCTAACCAATTTATGTCATTAAAAGATGGATTAAGTGTTTGCAAATGTTTTCCAAATTTATAAATGAAGAAAGTGCATGATATTAGAGAAAAACCCTACCCAAATTGTCTCCCTCCTTCCTTGCACTGGGACAAAAGGAGCAGCGTTACAGAGGCCACGTCAGCTTAGCTGCCTGAATACGTTGCTGAAATAAAACAAACTGACCTTGTTTCCTGAACAATCCATTCCATATATTACTTTTGAATGAGTTCTTGATGTAGAAAGGCAGAATAATAGTCAAACATACCTCTGCCAAAGCAAAGATTCAAATCATTTTCCTATTATCTCCATTACAATCAAATTACTTAAGAGCAGTATCTCTTAAGGATGATAGAAATGCATATTTTGATAGATTTCAAGCCCTCTCCAGCAAGGTCACTTCTAAATGAAATTAAATACTCCCGTTTCAGTTTTCTGGTAGTCAGTGCACGATTTTTACACAAGGCAGAAACGTAGCTGGTCCTGACTTGAACAACAGTGGGGGCAATAAAGACAAAGAAACATTTCACCCCACCTTGAGTTCCCTGCTAAGTGGGCTTGGGGAACCGCAGGAAAGTGCCCTGAAAAACCTCCCTGCAGTTACTTTCTGTGGTGATTGTTTGCTGGGAGAAAGTTCTGTGGCAGCTAAAACGCTCTGCAGTCACACAGGATCTGCTGCAAAGGGTGGCTACCAGGGAAGGAAGGCACTGTCCCTGCGGGGAGAAGGACGCTGTGGTGCATCCCCAGGGCACACCCGACTGTGCCCTGCTGTGGGGGAGCAATCAGCAATTACAGCATTGCTGAGTAAAACCCACCCGAGCTGATGCAGGGAGGAGGGAATGAAATGTCCTTCAGGTTCACTCTCAGCTCTGCTCTGTTTCATTCACAATTTCTGCTCAGTGGTATTCCCACTGTTGGAAAATACACCAAGTTTAACATTGTTTATTTCATAACATCAGTCAGTGTTCACAGAATCCCAGAATGAGCTGGGGGGAGGCCTGAGGAGCTCAGCATCTCCCCAGGCTGGGAGCAGCACAGGAGATGCACAGAGAGAACAACCAGCAAGGGCAGCAAGGGCCAGAAACCAACAGCAGCTCCAAACAACAGCCCTGGCACAGGGGAGACACCTGGGCCGGGACAGACTGAGCAGAGAACCCAGCAATGAGCACCTAATTAACATCAGGGGCAAAGAGATCTGTAATCAACAGGAAACCAAACACTCAGAACTACAGAACCTGGAACCAATGAACACAGAACCAATGGATCTCTGTGGGTTTTTACTGTACAAAGTTTGGAAAAAATCTGGTAAAATCCCTGTGCCATGGAATGATTTTCTCTGCACACCCGGGCCGTGTGTGGATGAAATGATTTCTGTGGCACATCATGGCCAGAGCACCATCCTGGCCAGAAATAAAGCAATGCCTTGATTCTCTGACACTAAAAATGTTGCTGGAGAGTTTTTGTTTTTCCTGCAGTTTCGGTGACACCACCATCCCCCAAAACTGTACCAAGAGCATTTTTATCTGAAGTCCAAAACCTCAACCAGCCATGCCTTGGGAAGGTAGAAAACTAGTCAAGGTTTCCTGTGGCAAAGTACCCAAAGCTGTAAAAAAACTGTATTAGGCACAGTTACAGCTTAGTGAATAAAAACANTGCAAATGATACTGGGACTAGCAAGCACTCAAAACAAGAATAAATGTTCATGCACAGAGACAAATCAGTACTCACACAAACAAACCAGATCTCTTCATCATGTTTGTTCATTAAAAAATAGCCTCTCTTTAAAAATGAGGTTTCTACAAGTTCTTCGCTTTTGATAGGGTTTTTTTTTTTTTCTACTTCCTAATGAAGGAAAGGTTATTTATGTGAGCAAGCAGCTTCTTGGGCTGTTTGCATGGGCACCCTCTTCCATGTCACTGAGGCTTTACAGCCTGACTGAGCGTTCACATCAGCACTCTCTGGCTACCAGGGCACCTGAAAGGGGCAGGCAAGTCAGCTCTACTCCACCTCCATTGCTGATCAAGCCAGGTTAAGCCTGTTCCCTTAAAAACAAATAAAATCCCACCCAAAACACCAGGGAAATGGTCCTGAATGCGTGACTGTGACAGGAAGTGCTGCTTTGTCTGTGTCACACGGCTCTCCTGGTGTCATTTAGGGACCAGAGCCGCTGTGTCCTGCTCAGAGGAGAGGCAGGGCTGGAACCCAGCCTGTGACAGACGATGTGCTCAGGACATCCCTCCCAGCTCCCCAAACGGAGCCCCAGCTCCCGCCTGCAGCCCCTCCCTGGTGTTGTTTCTGGGTTCCACACAAGCTGCCCATCCGTGTCACCAAATAATCTTTATTAGGAGCTCTTAAGGCAGCTGCTGGGCAGTGTGATGGACAAGCCAGCATTTCTGCACTGTGTGTTAATGAATAGCTCCTGGTGGCACGGCCTGGCTCTCAGGGGCTGTGCTGTGGCCAGCACGTGCCCGTAGCCGCGCTCAGTGCGGGTGCAGCTGTGTGACGAGGCCAGCGCAGCCCCTACAGTGCTGCAGGGCAGGAATGATTGCAGCCAGCACACATCCATCACCTGGCACACAGAAACAGAGTCACTGGAACAGAACAATATCCCGTGATGGATACCTCCCCCCTCGGAAGGCTGGTGCCTCAGCGTTTAGGGATGATGTATGGCCAGGCTGCACCTTGACATTTCCCCCCCAGCAGCAGACTGGTGTCCTGTGGCATTTTTCTTTGGAGACATATCAGACAAATCTTTGGGGAGGAGGAACAGGAATGAACTTATACACTCATGAAGGGAAAGAAACAACTGCTATTTAAATGAAGACATTCAGAAGAGGCATAGCTTTGTCTACTCAGAATTTTAGTATCAGATTACTTTGGTTTCCTTTTCTCATGCAACATTTACCAATATTTTCTCAGACTCTGCTTTAGCACATTTTTTCCCATCTTCCTCTGCAAGTACCCAGGGTCTTTTCTGACAGTTCTCTCCTAGTGGAGATGATTTTTTTCCTCAGACAGGGAAAACAGTTCTTTGTAGAGCTCCACAGCTGGCACACAGAAATATAGAATCATTGTAATAGGACAATATCTCATGGTTGGTTCACGTGGGGGAAAAAAATCTGTTTATTTTCTTACATCTCCATTGGACTGTTTGCCACAGCCATGGTGCTTGTGAGGGAGGGGAAATGCTCACAGACCTGGCTTCAGCAGCTCACAGAAGGCAGAATCTGAAGGACCCTCAGGATTTCTGCCTGTTAGAATCATCCTTTCCAAGAATTACAACTCCAACACCTTCCTACCACATTCTGATCTACAGAACAGGAAATGTCAGTGAAAACTGTGATGTTGTGACATACGGCTCAGGCTGTGAATTTTGCTCTTTCTTATGAGGCATGGGGAAACTCTGGAAAAGGAGCCCCAGCACAGAGCATTGTTGTGTTTACGGGCTGGAGACACATTTCTCTGGTGATACGGCATTAAAGCTTAAGGCAGTCATGTGCTTTAAGCAGCAAAGGGGAGGCTAATGAGGTCCTCTCAAAAGTGAAACTTTCCGAGGGCTTCACAACTCCACAAAGTTTTTGTGACTTGCTTCCCAGAGAAAGTAGAAAGAGGAATTTTAAAAGAAATTGCTTTAATGCCATTCATTTCTCACCACCTGCGAAGCTGTGCTGACTTACTGCTCGAGGTTTAAAAGCTTCTGGGTTGGGAAGGAGGCAAACAACAAACACCTTTTAGCAGCCTTGAAAAGAAGGCAGCACAGCTTAAAACTTTCCTCACTGTTTTATCAGCCACAGAGCTGCTACTCTGAATTACACCAGAAACGCCAGGTCTGAGCTGGAGTGATCAAATATGCACGGCAAAAGCAGGTTACGGCAAGGCACTGCGTTGTGTGGCACGAGCTTCAGCACTAACTGAAAGGTAATCCTGGAATGTGTAGTATGTATTAATCTATTTTTAAATTCAGAAGGGCTTAAAATAGGAAGAAAGGCACTGAAGCATTTTAAAGATGTTGAAAAAAAACCTATTACACACTGAAGTTCATTACCACTGGTAATACAATTGGATTTCACAAAACCAGTTTGTAAATAATTGCATATGAACTGCACATGGTTGCTCACAGTTTACACATGATTACGGTTTGATTGCAGAGACAGCCATACAAACAATGAGCTCAATTTACCCAATAGTTGTAGACATTTTGCAAATGGATTCTGTATACTTAAATCCATTTGGTTAAATGCACTCAGTAAATATTTTTCAGCTGTGAGCCCATGCAGGGTACTTGGGGAGGGTTTTCTCCAGTTCAGTGCTCAGACCTCAGCAGAGACTCTCCTGCACTCTCAGACTCACCTGCTTTTCATGTTTTGTTCTCTACTCTCAGCTCTCTGTCGTTTTTATTTTGGGGGACTGATCAAAAACCCATCATAGTCAGTGCAGAACTCCCAGCAATAACATGTCCCAGGCTGTTATGTCAGAAACAGGTGTCACGGACAATTCCATGGAATTCACACCTATTCCCAGGGCCAGCCACGTGTCCTTTACAGTGCTGCTGCAGAGGCACGGAGGGGACACTGCCCGGACAGCAGCCTGAGTGCTGATCTTGGACAGCTGCCAGGGCTGGATAAAGTTATGTCCAAGCAGCCTGAGAGTTCTCAGGAACCCATCTGTCTTTCCGTACCTCTTTAGCCGGTCCCATTATTCTGGAAAGTGCTCAGCCCCAGCCTCTGCTGAAGCTGCCAGTTCCAGGCTGCCACCGGCACAGGGAGAAGCTTCCAGAACTCAGAGTTCTTCCTGGTGAAGGCACAGCCTCCAGAGACCTGAATGGACCTGCCAGGAGATTTCTGCCAGCTCAGGGTGGTGCCAGCACTTCAGACACTCATTAGATGGAACAACACCTGCAACACCTCAGGCATGTAGGACACAGAATGTTCCATATCGAGGAATTTGAAAAAAACAATTCATTACAAGGTTTGTTTTTATTAATAGGCACTGAAACAGGGCAAGACAAATATTTTATTTCTCTCCTCACCAAAATGTTTCAAATGCCTTTTTTCTTTTTTAACCCCCTCACAAAACGAAAAAATTTGAAAAGATTAGTAAAGCCACACCAAGCCAGGATGACTGCATAACCAGTTCTTGATTTGCACAGAGCCAGTGTAAATCTGCCCCCTTGGATGGGGATGGGGCAGCAGGGGAGGGATATTTCTTCTTTAGGGGATAAGGTTTTGCTTTTGTCCTACAATGCTTTACAAATCACCAACGAGAACAAGCAGTCTTTTCTAAAGTGCTGAGAGAACTACAGTCCTGGAAAAAACATTTTAATGATAGATTTAATTGAACGAGAAATAGCCTTTTGTTTCGCCCACCACAGTTTTTTATTCCCGTAATTAGCAAAATGAATCTCTACATGAGTTGCACTGTGTCACACAACAAAGACACCGATGACTCTGAGCTCCTTGCACAGCCTCAGAAATTCTTTGTGTTGCTTAATAACACACCTGGGGTGAAACGGTGCCATTAGACAATTTTAAATTGCCAATCTACCCCATCCTTGTTTACAGTGCATCCAGAAGCTCTGAAGCTTTTCCAAAGCAAGGAAGTCAGTGACTTTCTGCTATGCTTAATATCTGGAATGATAATAAAGGCCATCTCCAGACTGCAGCGGGCAAACATAATTCCCCTCAACTTAATGAAGTTATGCCTGTTTATAGCAGCGTAGAATTTCATTCAGAATTGTGGTTTGGAGATATGACTTCACAGGATGCTTAGCAGCTGCCTTCCAGTCATGCAAAGAACGTGGCCATTATTATAACTGAATATTATTTCTTTTAAACAGAGAGAATTATTAATTAGAAAAAATGCCCTCATTTTCAGGGGCACTAGAAAATATTCTTGTTAAAAATGAAAAACAACTTCACTATTAATTATGTCCACTGAGACCAACACAGTAGCAAAACACCAACCATAACTTATTAGTTCAAAATAACTCGTAGAACTATTAAAGATCATTCTTACAAGAATTTCCAGGTATTCATTTCAGTGCATGCTTTTTATCTTGTGCAGTCATTATTTGTGTGTTTCTTCCAAACAAAGAAATCTTGTTATTAAAATAGGACAGCGATAAATTAATATTTTTCTTTATTTTTGCCTTGTGAAATCAAACTGGTTAACTGAAAATGAAGGTTCATTTCAAAAAGTCCTCAATGAATAGGAAACACTGAAAATAACAAAGTGTACTCAGACGTATTCTGAAAACAGTTATAGATTCTGGGTAGCACCAAATTTGGATGCCCAACTTAACCAGACTGATCAATCTTCTGAACTGGGTACCTTTCCCAGGCTCACTACTTTGAGTACCCAGATACCATCCAAAAAGAACCTGACTGCTCTCCTTGGCTGATAATTTGGGACATGAGCATTTCTCGTGATCAAATGATGTGAGTATCTGTAGTTTAGGCTTTTTCTTTTTCTCCATCCCTGAAAGGCAGAATTTACCTGTCATAGTTGAATACTTTATGACCCAGGTCCCCACCTGAATTTCCACACATGATCACTGAGATCAGCTGTTCTCTTGATAGGCTTTGTACAAGGCAGCAATATTGCATAGTCCACTGACAAAATGCTCCTTTATTTCATGGATATTTAAGGACTTTTTTTATTAGAAAATGAATTATGCTTTATAGAAAAGGGAAGAAAACCAGAGGAGGAGAACTAAGCAAGCTGGTTCAACAGGAGAGAAGGGAATGGACAGTAAGGCAGCCAGTGGGAAACCTGACAAAGATGAAATGCTTAAGCAGATACTGGAGGACTGAGAGACTGAAGATTCTCCTACAGGACCATCTGAACAATGGGAAAAGTTAAAAAAAAGAAAAAAGAAACCTCAACTGAAGAGTGAGTAGAGCAGAGGAATCTGGTCCTTGCAAGCTTGCAATTGAGGTTCTTAATGACCTCCTATATCTTGACAATTCCATCCAGATTTAAACTGGTTATAAATGCAAGAGCTGGCACATCTGCAAGGATCCCACACGCCCAGCTGCAGGACTGTGAATTCCAGAGGTGTTTATGGTTCGGTACCAGGCAGGGCACGTCTGTGTCCTGCCTCTGGCTGCCCCACAGAAGCCCTGTACAAGGTCCCAGTGCTCCGGGTGTGTGGCTCAGTCCCTCACTGCCCAGCTTATTCCAGAGCAGATAAATCCCTTTGTCTGCACACCCAGCACCAACTCCTCAAAACCACGGATGTTTTAAACCAGCAGCTTCCCCTTCAGAAGGTGTGGCAGAGGCACAGCCCAGCAAGCAGCAGCTCAGGGCTGTGCAGGTAGACAGCCCAGTTTCCAGGGGAGTTTCCAGCCCCTTGGGAGCAGCAGGAATGAGCACATTTTGCCCAAGAAGCGTGCGGATGCAGCGTTTCATAACGCAGCAATTCATTACTCCAGGAGATTGTGTTCTTCCTCTCATCAAATATTAACGATCATTTCAGGAAGTTTAAAAAATTGTCTCTGAGCAACTTCTCGCAGCCATTAATTAAAATAATGAGCACTATAATATTAAAAGTGTAATTCTCTTACATGTCCTCAAGTGTTTGCCTAGAAGTCTCTGTCTGTGAGAGACAAAAAAAGAGAAGAAAATCTGAAAGCGCAGCAAATTAGAAGTTGATACTTGTATTACTCCTGGCCGAGACTGTAATTCTCAGCTTGCAAACACGAAATTGGTTTGTTATCTTCTGCAGACAAGATGCCACCAGATTCCTGTTCTTCTCGGCACCCCAGCTCCCTGCCCCCAAAACACACACGATGTTTTCCATCTCTGTGCTCCTCCTCAGGAAAGGGGACAAGGCACAACCCACCTGTGCTGCTGCAGAGTGCTGTAAATGCAAGGAGAGGTTTGCAGAATTCAAAGCTGGCACTTAACACTTTGCACAGGAAATGGAGAAGGATTCTGCGTGCACTCACATGTGGATACCTCAGGAAATTTCTCTCTGCTGCCATTTTATCCCTCTGGTTTTTCATCCATGAGCACTGACAGAGGACAGCTGGTGTCATGACTCTACAGAACAATTCAGTTTTAAGGCAGCAAGTGCAAGGACTCACAGCATCATCTAACAGAGGATGAAAAGATAACGTGTGTTTACTTGTAATGTTCATAGTTTGTTGGGTTTTTTTCATTTAACAAACACACAAAACGTATCTTTTCAGTCATCTGTGTTCTTAATAGGATTCTGATTTGCTATACAGCTTTGGTTCATTTGAAAGACACTTGAGAATGAGTATAGGTGTCATTTTCACCCTCTTTCAAGGGGTAGCTCTCATCAAGGTGTTTGTGCAGGGCTCCCAGAAGCCTGTTTGGCAAAACAAAAATCCTTCCTTGACAGAGGCCAACTTTCATCTCCCATATTCACTGCAGCCAGCCAGGTGAGTATCTAAACTAGACAACATTTGCTCTGTTAATTCAAATTAAAACAGAATGGAACACCTCCAAGAGATGGACTGAGAAAAACTTCAGTTCCATTACTAAGCTCAAGTAGTTGAAATATTCCTCTACTAGGCTGTCATGGGTCCCCTTAGCCAAAGGATGAAACTGAATTTCAATCTTTTCCTGAAGAAAACGGTGAGAGCCCAGCCTTTCTCTTCCTTTGTCTTTCTTCAGCCTGAAGAATTTTCCTTGGACTTGATGGAACAGAACCAGGACATAGCACAGGGCAAAATGCAAAATGCCGGGATTTGCACGGGGAATGTTGGCTGTGTGTCCTTCACAGCCTGCTCTCGTCTCAGCCCGTCTGTGTGGCACAGCCACCAGCCCTGCAGAGTCACCAGCCCTGCACAGTCACCAGCCCAGTATGGCCACCAGCCCTGCAGAGTCACCAGCCCTGCACAGTCACCAGCCCAGCACAGCCACCAGCCCGGCACAGCCAGCAGCCCTGCAGAGCCACCAGCCTTGCACAGTCACCAGCCCTGCACGGCCACCAGCCCGGCACAGCCACCAGCCCGGCACAGACCCGGCCATATGAAGGCTTTCCTTGGGAAGCCAGGTCACTGCAGAGAAGGGGCAGCTCTAGCACAGTTTGATTTTTCAAGGTGAAGCGGAAGTTTTCCAACACTTCAAGCTGCAAGTGTAGCCTATAATTGCAGCTGCATTTCTGCTCTCCACTGCTGCTGTGGCTGAGGAGAGGCAGAAATGTTATATTGATATGAAACTTCACCTTCAATCTTCGCTCTCCAAAGTTCTGAAAGTGCTGTGCTGCAAAAAGGCTGCTTAAAACTGTACACTACGATTCAGTTTGGAACAATGAGCTGCTCAGTGCTGTTCCTGTAACTCTCAAAAGCATTGTTTCATTTAAATTACATTTTCACTGTTTTTTCTTTTCTTGCCTTAACAATAATGTGAAATATTTTTAAATAAAAGGTGTAAACAAAGCCAGGTAGGTATCTGCATTGACATCACTGAGAGTGTCTGTAATTATCTCTACTATTCCAATGAGAAGATTAGAGAGAAGAGAAAATTCTGTGTGTTTGGGGGTGGTGGTGGTGCTTCTTGGGGTTTTGTGGGCTGCTTTTTTAAAACCCGATATTGAAATGGCTGAATTATCATGATAAGGCATCATCTGTTAGTGAACCAAAAATGGTCTTTTCCGGAGGGCAGTGACAGGCAGAGGTCCCAAGCCTCAGCTAAAAGACAACTTTCAAGGAAAAGTGCGAGGGAAAAGCCAAGTCACAGTTAATGATACATAGGAGGGCATTTTAGGTAGAATTGATAGCAGTTATTAAAAAAAAAAAGAAAAAAGTGGATGGTTGAGCCCACGGCTAAATTGAACATGGAGCTGTGAATGAAGCTGAGGCTCAGGAGACAAATTAAGGTATGATGAAAAGGTCTGTGCCATCAGATAAGAAAACACAGTTTTATTTTTACTCCTGGTCATAATAGTGAAAAGCCACAAACTGGCTAAAAAGAAGAAATAATTCCCATTCAAACATAAGCAAAACTGGTGTGTTTGAATACCCTTGGTGCACTGACAAATACAGATGATAATAAAGTCTCCACTAAATAAAAGACCCAAGTGATCTGCCAGTGGTTTCTTTGCTAAAATGTCAACAGAGTGCAAAAATTGTGTGGTTGAGAAGAAAGTTTCAGTGGTTTGGGGTTTTGTTGCTTGCCTGTTTTGGTGTTTTTATATTTAACCCAGCCATACATCACCAGACTGTTGATATATTGGTAGGATGTTGTTGTGGGGCACATTACTGAGATTTTACCAAACCATGGAATAGTCTAAATAGTCTGTACTAAATCCCACCTTGGAATATCCCAATTGCCTCATACCTTGATCTCGGAGCAGAAATAGGATGGAATGAGGCGGTTCAGTAACAGCACACACACGGTGTTATTACCTCAGCTCTGCTTACTTGAGACTGAGCCAACAGAGACAAAACATAACAAAAACTAAACTGAAAGGGGCAAAAAAATTTTAAATAATAAAAAATTATAATAATAAAAAATCACATTCTCTGCATCTGTTGGTAGGTCCAAACGGAAATGCAGATGTGAAGAGGGCATTCTATGACTAAGATGTAGCAGTTGAGAAGCACAGACCATCCCCTGAAAAATGAATGACCAAAACAGGCATCGTAAATTGTTTTTATTTTGACATAGAAAGCAAATGGATGACTTACTCCTAAGTGTGAAACGAATCCTTAGGCTCTGAAACATCAGGCTGTATTGTGTACTCCAGCTGAGACCCTCTTCTCTTGCTATGCAAGTCTGAATCTCTGCTTGTTGATCTTATGCACCTTGATGCTGTTAATCCATTAACAGCAAAGCTGGTTTGCGAGGTAAATGCAGAGTTCCTGGGACCACAAACACACTTGACAACAAAGATCTCGAGATTTCTGGTAAATAGCTTGGCTTTATGTTTATGCACTTGAGACTGTTTACATCTAACTCATTATATCCCTTCCTACTGTATAATCAAGGAGCAGGCACTACAAATTCATTCTGTGCTAAAGAGCTTTTGATCCGTGGCATCCTCAATGTTCTCAGCCTTCTTCTACCTCAAAATATCTGCTTGTTTTGGTTTTTTTCTTCCCAATCCTGGGGTTTCTGTGGAGGGGCTGAGAGCCTCTGCCCAATGAGGGGGTGTGGGGCTCCTGTATTGATGGATATAAACTTGATTTTCCTTCAGGGGAAAACACCAACTTCCTGGTGCCCACTGCCTGGGTGCTCCTCAGTGCAACCACCTGTACTCAAACAGATTTCTGAAAGGCTGTTCCCAAGCCTTTATCTTCAAGCCATGGAGCAGGCTGCAAATCTGCAGTACAAGTACCTTTGGTCCTGGTCCTGGCATGAAAATATTAGAAAGGGGTGAGTTTGGAAGCGCACTGAAGTTCACAGGATTTACTACTCAAAGCTCATGGAGGCTGAAATTTATCTCCAATTTAACACACTTTTGCAATGTGTATATACAATTAAACACGCATTATTTCCCATAGCAGGCTGATTTGATGAGTAATATCCATCAGTGCAGATCATGACTAATTCAGACACACTGATCTGCTTAAAAACATTTGAAAGCAGTGCTGTAAACAGCAAAGAGCATATCCATTATTCTAACAGCTCCCCCAGAAAACTCATTCTTCATTTACTGAATTTCTCCAAACTCATATTTCTCTTCTGCCATTAAGACTACTGAAAAATAAAAAACCCCAAACCATAAATCCCCTGTTGGTTTGAAGCATTCCAAGCATAGCTTGGAATTTGGCCACTGCTGTGGATCTTCACGACTATTGGTCTCCCTAAACAACCTCACCCAATAAATGGTTTGTGAAAATTCGAATGGCTGTGTGGATTCAGCCCCAGCATCTCCCTGGCTCAGTGTTCTGTCTCCAGCAGGGACCACAGGTGGATATCCAGGCAAAAGCAACAATCATGACTCCTTCCTGAACATTCCCCTTCCTTGCAGTCTCTGCCCTTCTCTGACTCAGGAGGTCTCTGGGGCTGTTGTGGTTTGCTCATTTAATATCCCACAACAAATCTCTTCCCTTTCCTGGCTGGTCTCTTGAGCTCACATGAGGGTTTTTCATCCACAACGTTCAATAAACATTTCCTTGCATCTGCAGCCTGTGGTGTGAAGGACCAGTTTGTTCTGTCTCTTTTCCCTCTGACTTTGTTTAACTTCCTTGGACAGCCTCTACTTCTCATATTCAAACAGGAGGCAAATATCGGTCTTTACTCTCATTCTCCATTGCAGCCATGGCTCTGCAGTCCTTCATTTCCCTTGGTTTTTAACTTGGGTTTGAGGAGCCTCAGCTTACCCAGCAGAACAAGGCATGGAAGCCGTTCCCTATCTTTGAGCCCACTCTCCTCCCTGAAATCTTGCCAGCTTTAACAAGTCCTTCTGAAGGAAGCATAGCTGCACAGTCACTCAAGACGTGGATGACCCAAGCACTTCTCCAGTCAGGATCTGTTCTGTTTTGTTCTTAGGCTCAGAGGAAACTGTAGTAAGTCCCAAATATCTGTTGCACTTTTTTGACTGCTGCCAAACACAAGGCTGACGGTGTCACTGTGCTATTTAGAATAACCTCAATTTGTCATGAGGCTTCTCTTCATTTCATCTGATTTAACAGGCAGGTATTTGGGAACTTGCCATGTGGAAAATTTCTGTATTTTTCACTCTTTTGTTCCCTTTTAGCTTTGCGTTCACAGGTTCCATTAATTCATACTGTGCTTGAACTTAAACCCAGATGCATTTTCCTCTTACAAATAAAGAGTGGACACAAATGAAGGCAAGAAATTCTTTTGGCACTCCTCGTTTCCAAGGGCACTTCATCAGAGCTCTGGTGTCAGTGCCATTGTCACAGATGGAAGGATGCATTTAAGGACCATTAAACAAAACATTTATTCCAAATGTATCGTAATTACAGAAACACCTGTGCAAAACAACTTGGAAAAGACACATTTTGGAGCTGAGCAGCTCTGCATTCCATGCGGGGACAGGACAGAGGTGAATAAAGCATGGTGAGAATGCAGCTCAGGAATTTCCAAAGACAGAACTTTCTTTGGCTGCTTTTTAGCAATGTGTTTATGTTCGTTTACAATATGAATCCTCACACAGTTTACAAATTCTTTTTTCAGGAAGAATTTCTTCCCAGAGAGGGTGGTCAGGCTTTGGAAGGCATTGCCCAGGAAGGTGGTGGACTCACCATCCCTGGAAGTGCCCAAGAAATGAGTGGACGTGGCCCTTGTTGCTCTGGTTTAGTTGGCAAGCGGCCAAAGCTTGGACTCAATGTCCTTGGAGGTCTTTTCCATCCAAGTAATTCCAGGAGTCTATGATTCTATGATCAGGAGAACCAAAACCAAATTTTCACAGAACTGCACCCTGGAGAACCCAACTAATGAAGTGAAGTTCTCTGTGGGGAAAAAAAGAAATCTTTAGTATGATTACTCAGGGATTATAAAGTCATAAACCAGGAATCCTCAGCTCAACCAGCCAAATGAGCCAGCATGGATTTTCTGTGAATGTGCAATTCCAGGGCAGTTAAAGCCAGCACAGTCTGATGCCTTGTTGCCCTTTTCTCTAATTCATGTCCAGTGATTCCTGGTCTGTATTCTGAAAAAGCAGAGACAGACACTTCTCTGCACAGGACCAACAGCAGGAGCTGCTTCCTCCCTCGGTCGGGGTATCCCAAAGTTCCCGGAGTGCCTCCTCAGCCGTGCTCTCCCTGGGGACACTGCTCAGGACGTGACTCCCTGGGAACCTGAGCTCAGCACAGCAAGGGTGTGACTGGGCCATCAGGTCAGGAAATCTCTCCCTGCACCACTCCTTTGGTTCTGGTGCCACTGTTGAAGATGGTGAGACATAACACACTCCGAGAGGATCTGGGGAAGGGGAGATTTCAGCAAGAAAAAGATGCCAGCTACCCTAAAAAAAAAGGGTAAAGATCAATGAGAAAAGCAAAGAGCAATTAAATTAGAAAACAAGCAAGTAACAGAACCCCCTTCTGCAATGAACACAAAGACCATAAAGATGTATTTGAGACGCCTGTGAGCTTCCCCTGATGCTAAGGACAACTATAAGCAGTTTCAATTAAAACCATTTAGAGATTCACTTCAGTTGATTTCAGAAGAATGAGCCCACTTTCCATAAGTGACTAATGGAGCTGACATTTGTAAACCATTATGGACCCCAAATTCTAATCACCATTTCTTCCACAAAAAAGGTTTTTCATCCAGCTAAACTAGGCTGACTCCAAAAGTACATTTTAGAGTGATAATTAATTCAATGCCAAATGTGCCTGCAGTAAAAATACCTTTAGGGAATGAACACATAACAGTGTGTGTAGCTTTTAAATAAGCTGTCCACAGGGCTATGCCAATTTAAACAAATTAAAATAATTGTCAGTGTGCTAGGTATGGAAATACTCTTTTTGTAAAACTGCTGTGAAATGCCCTGGAGGCTTGGGTGGCATAGCAAGACTGCCTGAGAGATCCAGGCACTTACATCTTCTCTATCCAGCCTGATAGAAATATCCTCAGGTGCTGCGGTGCATTCAGCGGTGTCGATAGAATGGCATAATCCTGTTTTTTCCAGGCAGATGGATGCTGATTCAAAGCAACCCCTTGAAAGGAGGGAGTCCATAGCAGAGCACTCAGACACAGATTCCTTGCTCTGCTCACTCGGGTTATCTCACTCGCAGGTTTCTGTTCAATCTTTCCCCCAGAAAAGTAGGCTGCAAAAGGAAAAGGGCAGAAGCAGCCCTTGCAAGGTCTGTAAGTGACAGCAGCCACAGCAGCTCTGCTGCTCCGGACCTCCCCGGTGTAATTGGATCGATGTGCCCGAGGTGGCACCGCCACCCTCTGCTCTGCCACCGCCGCCACCAGGGCTGCCTGAGACAGCTCCGGTTCCTGCAGCCTCACAGACACTCAGGGCTCTTCGTGTCCTGAGAGCTCTTCTAATCAGCAGCGATTTTGAGGCCACGGCAGCTCTGTGATCTGGGGTTGCTTTGTTGGGCAGCAGCGCTGAGGCTGTCGTTACTGCCCGGATCAATACCCACCCTAGGACCCTCACGCTCCGGAGAAGGAAAAACTGAATTCATGGCAGCCTTTTGCACAGCAGACAGGGGCTCGGGATCTGGCCCAGCCTGGTCCTGATCAGCTCTTCAAAGGCTGAAACCCCAGAGGAGGGTTGACCTCCCACAAGAAGAGAGTCCTAAAAATGCTTGGGTTAATGTGTGATTTTGTGCAGACTTTGCACAGATTTACATAGAACAGACAACTGGACAAATAAAAAAAAATCTGGAGGTCTTCAGCACTAGCACAGATTATCAGTGTCATCTTCAATTTGTTTCAACAGGTTCAGAGGGTATCAACAGAATAATATGAGCATTTTTCACCTGCTGCTGGTTGAAACAATAGCATTTGAATGGTCTAGACTTAATAGCTTTAAGAAATTAAATCCTTTGGGAAGGGGAGCAAAATATTCTTCTATTCTAATCTAAACTGCCTACCAGATTATATAGTGACCTCTAACCCAGACTAAGGTTTCATACCCCAGCTGGAATACCATTAACTTTTCATTTCCAAGCTTACAGCAAGAAAAGAAAGAGGTTTATTCTACTGTTCATTAAGATTGAGTACATAGCAGCTTATTAGGAAACAAGAAACTAAGAATTAATCACAACACTATCAAAGAAGGACATTTGGAATGACTTTCCAGACACTAAGAAAGACAAATTAAAAAAAAAAAAAACAAACACAACTCTTAATCATACCTCATGGAGAAAGAATATCTACAAAGTTTGTATTTCTATCTCAGATATACTGAGGGAGTTACTTTATTCAGCAGCTCAAACTATCCTGAAGGGAAAAGAAGGGATGATCTAAAAAGTAGGAACAGATCTGGCCATCAGCTCCCAAATTCTCTTAAACATTTCAGGTTAAGTGTCTACCCCTGCTCACATCTCCAGATACAGATCCAAATTCTAGTCTTCTATACCTCAGAATGTTTCTAGCCACATATTTCGGTTTAAATTCATTTCCACTTACATTAGAATACTTCCAGGCTTTGCCTCAGACCAAGGTCTACGCTTATATTCAGTGTTTCAATAAAGGACATTGCTCACAATACATTGCACATCCATGAGCCTTCCCTTTCAGCTCCTCTAGGTGTGCTGCTTCATTTCATAAAGTTATTTTCATGCCATCTCAGGCACACATTTCTTTCAGTGCCCCAATGTTTTAAATCCTACAGAAGGGCTCACGGCGAAAAAAATTGTAAACATTTGCTTAACATTTGGTTACTGGAAAAAAATATATACGCATTTATATCAGCTGCTCTCAGAACATGAGAAACACGTAGACCTGGATGTGTGAAAGCCCTTAGATACATTCTTGAAAAGCTCATGACAAAAATCTATTGGAAATCAAATTTTTTAGGGGCCAAAAGATACTGAAACTTTAGGTAGGAGCTTCTCTCCTTTCTCACAGAAAGAGGATGTAGGGAAACTTTCAATAAAAACTCTAAAATGTTTCTAGTCCTGTCCCCCGGAAGATTCTCCTCTGTCTTCTCCTCATGAATGTCCCAGCACGAGACCATCTTCCCCAGCCATTAGAGAGAAGGGAGCTGAGCAGGTGTGACCCCAACGTTTGAGCAAACTTTGCTTTTATCCAGCCCAAAGCACAGGCTGCACCCACCTCTCCCTGCTGCAGCAAAGCTGAAGAACCAGAGCTTTGTCCTCTGGTTATCCCCTGAGCCCCTGTGCAGGCCTGGGTGCATTCTGGGGTCATTTCTGCCAGTATTGGTTAATTTTAGAAGCACAGCATTTACCAAATGGGAGTTTATCAGGAGGAGCTCGTTTTGTTTAATACGAGGACCACTCCCTTTGATGGGCATGGGGGATTAGACACTCAGCATTTCCTCTGAAGCAAAGCCTTTGAACAAGGTATTAGATACAAGGCTCGGCAAAAAGAATAGGCAGCAAATACCACAGAGGGGAATTCTTTGCTAAGATAACATCACTATAACATTACAGTTTGCCACGTGGTGCCTTTTTGTTTTACAAGCGTATGCTTAAATGCAACAGTGAAGGGGGAAGATCAGAAGAGATGCAAAACCTGATGGCTTGAATTCAGCTTGCTGCTCTTTGAAAGCTGGCAGGCAAAGTGGCTTCTGTGACAAAGTGCTCTGCAGGTGTCCTGAGCACAGAGCAGTGCCCTGTCTGCCCCACCTACAGTCCACAGGGACCCCCAGGACGCCCTTGTCCCAGTGCCCCCCGCCCATGCCGGTGTCCTGGCAGGGAGGGGATGAATTTCATCAGCTGAGATCCCAGTTCTCCACCAGCTGGGAAATAGTTTCTAGTGAAGAAAGAGACATTTTTTTTTCTTGTTCTTCCATATGTCAGAACACTCAGTGAGAAATCACACTTGGAGGAGATGCTGAAATTCCTGTTTGGGATGGGATGGAATCACCATCTCTTTGCTGACAATGGGAATTTTGCTTTTTCGCTGCAGTAGGTGGAGGATTGCACACAACTCATTTCTGTAGCACATATTCTAATACATTTAAAAGAACTATTTATATTGCATTTAATTTATTGCATTAAATTTTATGTTCCCGGAGAATTTACACAGCCATAGCCTAACAAAATGATTTCTTTTAATGCAAGTGAGCATATGAATTTTACGCACATCATTAACGTTTGTCATTTTCAAAATGGTTAATAAATTCTACTAAAAAATAAACCCCAAACCAACCCCTAACTAGAAGTGAAGTAGTACTGCCTATAAATATTTTGTGAATTCCAGGAGACTGGGTTCCTACAGAAGAAAACAACATTTCCTGTGGTATTTTCCTCATTAATAGTATATAAAAATAAAATGCAAACGTTCAGACTCTTTGGTACATCCTGCCCGGTCTTCTCGCAGCGTTACCCTTCATGCTGCAAAAGGTCAAAGCTAATCCTCTCCCATGGATTGTTCTCTTTACTATGGAGGTGGCCATCTGTGCACAAAGCTCTAACTTCTGCTCCAGCCTTACTTTTTCCTGGAGTTCTTCCTCAAGGACTATCCTGCCTCTTCCATCTGTAGCTGTGAATGGAGCTGCAGTGCCTGCAGGTTCAAAGGAGACTTCTGCAGGCCTTTTCCTTACAGCCCCCGAGCAGGGGTGGTGTCCCTGGCCCTGGCACTGTGCCACGTTAGAACAGCTCCGAGCACCTTTGCCCTCTGCCCAACCTCCGGGTCCAGACGAGCTGATCTGCACAATTAGCCTAATCAGAGCTCAGCTGCTGATAACCTGGCACTCCATCCCTGTGCTGGCCACTTCATGTGGACTGATTTGCAAGGATAGCAGGATCTCCCTCGCTCATCTGTGGTAAACAGAAGTGATTTCCTCTGCCTGATTGCTGGGATGCAATTTTTTTCTCCATATCATACACTTTTAATGATGTGCTAAAAATAAGAATTTTCCTCGTATAGATATGGTTCTACGTTTGTCACCTCTGGTGATCCTCAAAATGCATTAAAAAAGGCTTAGAAAAATGGCTTCTTCTGGAGAATACACAAGTCTGAGTAAATGTCTATGTATACAAAGTATTTCTGGAAATGAAAGTGGATGAATAAAATACACTATAGAGAAAGAGAAATAGAAAGAGGATTAGCAGCAACCTTTTAGCTGTGAAGCTTTGGGATGCAGGAAAATTAAGGTTAGAGCAAAAATCCTGCTGAGTTAATATGTATGGAAAGATGAAAGAGAGAGGAGAAAGGGAGTGTGGCAAATGGGAGGGGGGAGAAAAGCTGCAAAAGGTCAAGTTGCATGCAGAAGAGGTGAGCACGGAATCAAAGGGTAGGAGCCATATGAGCCAAATCAAAGCAGAAAGGAGCCAAGGCTTGAAATAAGAACACTGATCATTTTGGAGATAGGTTATTGGATTAAACTGGAACAGTGTTATCACCTTGTCCAAGGAACAAGAAATGAATTAAAAGCACATCGCGCAGGAGGCTGTCGAGCTGTATATTTCTTTTTATATTTTTTCATTAGTGAGGTGCCTGCTTCTTTTGACTCCCATTTCTTTAGCCTCATTTGATAGAACAATAAAGCTTTTCTTCTCATTTACGGTGATTTCCAAGACTCCTCAATTTATTCAGTGAATCCTCACCTATGTTGTTAATCACAAAAGGAAGTCCCCTTACTCTGACTTTCTGAATCTGACGGATATTGTGACTAAATTTTTCAGAGGGACATGTGTGCTGAAGGAGGAAATTGATTAGTGCATGAACTAGTTCTCCAAGGGGAATTTGTGGCAGATGTCCTATTTTAGAAGTCTCCTCAGTGCAGAGGAAGCAGTGCTAAACTGACATGGGAATGAGTAAAGATTAACTAATCTTTCAGCTTTTTTTGCTCGGCAGCCACACTTGAGAAATATGTTGCTTATTCCCTCAAAATGCTTATTACTCTTAGAAAGCCCTTCTGTCCCCCGTATAAAACGTTTCTAATTGCTTCCTTTAAAAGCCTGCTTCCTCATTCCCATTTTTGCTTTCATTACATACCCACTTTAGTGATGGCAAAGAAGAAATAAAAATTGAAAAGTCCTCAGATACCTAGAAGATTTTAAAAAATAATAATTGATCTTGGGGAAATCAATGTTCCAGAGAGGACTTACCTCGCTGGTAAGTGATTTTGAAGTCCTATTGCCACTTAAATTCAGACAGCAGGCAAAGGACTTCAAAAGGAATTGGATCAGGCTACGGATACCTGATCTCCATTTTGTGCAAATTATATCAGCTGTATTTGTAAGAACAAAAAAGTAGAACAGGTCCATAATACCTAGACTTTATTGTCTGAAAAACACTATTGGCCCTTTCATCTCTGTAGATTTATATTCAGCAATACCTTTCTTTAAGCTGTGCAAAAAAAAAGCAAATACATGATTAAATATTCAGTTCTGACATTAGCTTCACTGAAAGGGACGAATATTTTATGTACTGTAATAGTTACAATCGCTCATTAGGGCTTTGGAAATGAGAGCAGGTCTGCCTTGATAGTTCAGTGAAAGTTTTGATCAGGCAGGCTGTGCCCCGTTCTGCAGCCGTGGGCATTGGCTGCGAGCGCTCCCCGCTCACGGCTCGCGGGAGGGCCTGGGACAATTCCCACAAACACGGAGCTTTAATCAGCCCTGCATTCCCCTGATTAGAGCACAGGGTACGGAGCCCATTACCCAGCAGCCCTTCAAGCAATTGCTTTTGATTCCAAACGGAGAAAACTCTGCAAAAGCTGCCTGCAAAGGCAGGGCCATCTGACTGAGGGTACTCTCCTCATGTTGGAAAAATGTCCCATGAGTTCCTTCCTTCTGCTTGGCTCCTGAGAGCTTTAAAGCGTGAGGAACATAAAAAAAAGTAGGTGTACAAGCTGTGGTTTTAGTGCTTGCCAACAGTGCATACTAAATCAGATTGTTATCCTCATTCCACATAAACACAGAGTAATTGGGCAAAAACAAGGAAAAAAAATCTTTAACGGGCTGTCATAAAACCCCAGCAGGCCTAAGCCTTTAGGAATCACTGCCATCCCTAAGGACAGGCATAAATTCACCTTCTAACTGCTTAAATCTGCATCACTGTCAGTTCCCACCAAACCCGTCAGGTTTTGGGTTTACATTCACCTCTGGAAACAGAATCACTCTTTTGGTCAATAACACTGGCTCCATCTTTTTCAAAAGAGAAATAAATTAATATCTTGTCCTTATTTGGTGGGATGTGAGTGGTTGTTGCTGAATTATCTTGGATGAGCTGAATTGCTTTGGATGCTTCAGGAAATGTTCTCTTAAAGCTGGTCCATGCTGGCATATGGAGATCACGGAGCTCTGTATATCAGCAGTTTTCTTTCTGGATGATACTGGCTTGCTTTGCTTACAAAATTGTGCACTCATGATACATATCCAAGCCATTAAGTAATCAAACCAATACTGAAGTTGTACAGCATCTCATAATAAATTACAGTGATAGCAATTCCTCTGATGGCTTTAGTAAATTTCTAATAATTTGCCTATCAATAAAAACCCACCCAAAAAATGAGGCATCAGTGAATTTTAGATTTTGATTTTGATCTTTAGATCAACTACCTCTAGGCCAGGGCAGGACTGTATCTGAAGTAAAAATAACCTGTTTGTAATGAAATCTAGGAAATGTATGCCCAGACCCATTGCAACGGAGCATTCGAGGTGTTTGGTTTGGTTTTGTTTCCAAATGATCACCTGGAACTGTTGTTTCTGTTTGGTAAAAAACTTCAGAATTAGAAAGCCATTCAAACCCTGGCCTGATTTTGACCCTGTGTGACAAAACACTTAGAAGCCCTTGCAGGAGCCCCTTTGCTCTGGAGCCAGGCTGGGAGAGCTGGGGGTGCTCCCCTGGAGAGGAGAAGGCTCCAGGGAGAGCTCAGAGCCCCTTCCAGGGCCTAAAGGGGCTCCAGGAGAGCTGGAGAGGGACTGGGAACAAGGGCTGCAGGGCCAGGAGCCAGGGAATGACTTTGAACCGAAGAGGGGAAACTTGGTTTAGATTTTGGGCAGGAATTGTTCCCTGGCAGGGTAGGCAGGCCCTGGCCCAGGGTGCCCAGAGCAGCTGGGGCTGCCCCTGCATCCCTGCCAGTGCCCAAGGCCAGGCTGGACATTGGGGCTGGGAGCAGCCTGGGACAGTGGGAGGTGTCCCTGCCATGGCAGGGGTGGCACTGGATGGGCTTTAAGGTCCCTCCCAACCCAAAACCTTCCAAACCATGATTCTGTGAAATGTGAGTCCTTTTTTCAATGCTTTTCTTCCTTGCGTTGCCAAAGAAATGATGCCCTTCAGTGTGAAGTTTTTCTGGTGTTAAAGTCTTGGTGTTTGTACAATCAAATTCCTTGACCTTCCTAGGTGGCACCTCGGTTTGTAGCCCACAGGGACAAGTAGAATGCAGATGTATTCTTAAATTCTTTATTACTTTGTGGTGCAAAGTAACATTTTTCCCTCTATAGTAAAACGCTGGCATTGACAGAATGCATTCTGTATTGTTTACTATAAAAGGGAAAATTTATATTTAGAAAAGGTTTTGAAATGCCATCTTTCTGAGTGTAAGCACACATGTAAAATCAATACAAATTCAACACCCTGCTTCTTTGCAATTCAATAATAATAATATTAAAACTGTGTTTAAATGTCAAGGATGTTGGAAAAATTAAAGATAAAATTACAGCAGCACTTCCTCCCCTGTGAAACAGTAATTCTTTCACTAATCCTGTAAACAAAACCACTTATTTAATTGTGCTCATCTGTTCTAGAAGTACCTTATGACAAAGATGTCTCTGTAATAAGAATTAATTAAAATAAACCATCTGTTTGGGAAAAAAAATCAAAATAAAGAGTATATGTAGCAAACCCACAGGGTAAAAGGCTTTTCTCAGTAAAGCCATTAGAATTTCATTTGAACAAGATCTTGGGTTTGTGATTCCTATACTGTGGAGGAGTTTAATAACGTGTAGAGTTACTGAAAGTGCTGAAGGTGCTGGTGATAATTTACTTATTTATTTTAGACTTTAGGCCAAAAATCACCTCTGAGGGAAGCAAAAGGCAAAAGTGTCAATGAACTCGAGGGAGGGAGGCCAGGAGGGATCAGGCAGGGAGCTCCTGGAAGCGCTGCGGGAACAGGAGGGATCCAGGAGCTTCTTCTGCTCCTGGGGCCGGGGCTGGGAGAGCTCCAAAGCACACAAAGGGAGAGCCAGGCTGCTCAGCACTGAGGGAAATGTCGGTCTGGATAAGGTTAAAAGACTGAAATGAAAATTCAGAGAGGTCAGAATTGTCAGCCCGACCTCAACTCACATCAGAAAATATCTGTTCCTTTTGTTTCCCACCTGAGCATCAGGTACCCACTCCTGAACAAAAGTCCTGCTGTTAAAGCTCACCCAACTTTTACCTCACACATCTATTTGTATGTTGCATTTATATTTTATAGATTGCCTCTGGGAGGAAGGAGCTGTGGTCCCTGTTTGAATGAGATTGTAACATAAATATGTTAAATATGTTAAATTTTAATATGTTGCTTTGTTAAATAGCACACTGAAAGAATCTCACTGGGGCCTGCTTTAAGGCCCTAATTATTTTTTAAAAATTTATTTTTATTTGCATCTTTGTTGCAAAATAGTGACTGCTACTTCTCACTGCTTCCGCGCATATTAGAGGAAGTTCATTTCCTCTGCTGTTTGTCCTTCTAGGAAAGCTTCAGGCTGAAGGCAGATGAGCAACCCCCTTTTCAGCCAACCCAATAGTTCTGATTTCTCTTGTTTTCACACACTTTTTAATCTGCTGCTGGGGTAACTATCACAAATAAAAGACACAAAATAACCAGATTCTTATCACCCCCAGTATGTGTTACAGTACAAGCATATAGGTTAGATATGAAATACTTTTAACATTCAAAGTAAATAATGCAGTGTTTCTGCATTTTTTTGGCAGCAACACTACATTTTTACAGCACTTTCAGCGTCATGTTCTGAGTGAATTTTGAAACAGAAACTATTCTTTTTAATTATAGGATATGGATCAGTGTCAGTCCAGCTATACATCACCACATCAGAGGAATTGAACCAGCAGCTGAATGATTTGTTTCAAAAAGGAGGGAATCCAGCAGGATGCAGCTGGATACACCCTCCCCTCCTCACTGCTGCTCACTCGTGTTTACTTTCCATCAGCCATTGCTGACAGACCCAACACTTTGGGGTTTGAGGCAGAATTTCGACCCAGAACAATGAGTTCTGTCCCTAGAGTAGCTGATTTGGGCCATAAGTGCATTGCTCACAAGGGGAATTAATCATTAGCAGAGAACACTCCACCACAACGCTCGCTCAGCTGTAAAGCTGCTCCACTGGAGATGGGCTGGCATTTTCCAGGTCCTCATTAATACCAGTCAGAACAGAAATGCTTTTCAGCTTCTCCTATTTCATATATATTTATTCTGAAATTATGAAAAGTACCTTTGAAGCAGCAATTGTGTGAAGTGAGTGACCAGAACAACTTAAATGGAGAAGTATCATCATTTTGATATATTACATTTCAAAATACCGTACCTTGGGCAATGCCTCACATGAGGATGTTACTGCACATTAATTTTAAGAATGTTAGGATCTGCCCACCACTATTTCAGCAGTAAATGCCATGGCAATAAAGAATAATCGCTGCAGTAGTCACACTATTATAGTTAGAGCTCGGTTGGAGTTTCCATTATAAGTTGTAAATGCTCTTTTTGAAGGATTTGCAACTTGGTGCTTTTGAATTCACATTGGGCTGCAACTTCACACGGGGAAGGATTAGTGTGTATAATTGCTTCGGGTTTGTTTGATGTTTGGGTAGAGTGGCTGACAGAAAATAGACCAGCTCCTTGAAACCCCAGCCTTGCCTGCACCCTGCTTTTTGCCCTAACTTTTTGATTGCAGTGCAACTTTACCCAAGGATGATTACACTGGAACAGCCTCTCGTGCAGCTCCAGTGGAAAGGTGTTACACCAGTACAGCTGATTCCTTTAAATTTAGTGGAATGGACTGGTTTTTATGTCATGCTATTACATTCTTAAATCCTAATTATAGACCTTTTCCTACTGTATTTTAGCGTAGTTGGCTTCTACAGCAGCAGGATTAGAGTAAAGCAGAACCCAGGCAGGAAAGCCCCAAGATGCTGCATTTGTTTACAGTAAGTGAGCAAACTGATACCTTTTCTCAAGTTGTTTCATCATGAAAAAAAAATGTGCTTTTATAGCTTCATGTTTTGGTTGGTTTATTTTAGAGGGTTATTTGGGAAAAGCAGCTTTTCACATTTTTACTGTTCTTCATTTTCCATTTGCAGTGCTGTAGTCCTAAAGCTTGAGACTGTTCTGCTGAGAATTACTTATGCCTTAGCAGAGCTTCAGCACTTTGAGTGATACATTAAATTGTTGGTACATAAAATCACATGGGGTCCTGGAATGTGAAAGGACTCCACATCTCATTTGGTAATGAGGAGCAGCAGGCATGAAAGAATGAAAAATATGAGTAATTGGCCCAGGAGTTCACATTAATGGTCAAACTATTAATATTTCCAAGGAAAGTAAAAAACATTAATAGAGGAGTTTGTAGCAGGATTGCTGTGAAACAAAAAGGATTCAGAAGTACTCTGTAATTATGAAAGTCCAGATATACCAACAAATAATGAGAAAAAATGGGTGAAATGACTCTAACTTTTGGTAAATTGCACCAAAAATAGGAGAGCAGTATCATTATTGCAGGAACAAAACTCCGGCTTCAGTGCAGAGCTTGTCACATCCAATACAGTCAGCTCTGAACCTGACGCAGGGAATCATGACCCTACATCTCTCCTGCCACACCAGACTTCTCTCACCCAAAAGAACATAATTAATTAATTTCAGCTAGAGGATGTTCTCCAGTTTCATAATTAATAACATGTACATCCACCACATTAACCTGCTGCAGCTGAAACTCTATGTAAAGTGATTAGTAAAGGTAAATTAAGGCTGATTTCCTTCCCAGAATGGGCTGGTACCAGTTGTAGTGAACTTTTAAAGGATCAAAGCCATCTCAAAAGTTATTTATGGACACTGGAACACAAAGAGCAGTGCATAGATTGCCGGTAGATATGTAGGATTTAAAACTAAATAAAAACTATATAGAAAATAATAAACCTTGTATTAACCTGTTATACAGTGTTCTGTAGCTGATATGGCTGGAGCAGATTGGTGTGATTTTCTATAGGATTTAATGTATTGAGCTTTATACACTAAGGAAATCTAATCCTAAAAAAAACCCAAAAAACCCCAAGAAAACCAACCAAGAACACAACCAAAAATCAAAACTCCCAGACCAAGCACTGCCCGTGAATTTTGCTGTGTCTTCCGCTGGGCCTCAGTTTGCTGGTTCATTACCTCTCCCATGTACAGCAGGACTGGGCAGCCAGACACTCTCAGCAAGGCTGGAATTGCCTCTCCCCCACACTCCTTGCCAGGTTTCCTGTTGAACTCCCTGGGAACGGGGCTGGGGATCATCAGCCTTGAACTGGCAGCGGAGGTGAGCATCTCCTCTGGAGCTGCTTTTATTGAGATTCACAAATTCATAATTCAATATCCCCCCCACCTACCTCCTCACACTCACACCAGGTTCTATTAGCACACACTAAGCTTTAAGAGACAAGCCTTCAGCAAATTGCTGGTGTAGTTGGAAAAAAAAAAAAAAAAGAGGTGTTAGGGACTAAAGTGTTAACAAAAAGTGAAATCATTAGAAAACTCAGAGAGCTGCAAGAACCTATTCTGTTAAAAAAGTTTCCAGATGAGTCTGTTTGGTCTACTGCAGGATTGCAGAAGAAAAATTGGTGTATTAGCAGTAGGGGCTAGGAAGGAGACACAAGTAAGAAACAATCATTTTTACCCAGAGGTAAGAAAGTCTAGGGTGTATGAGATCATTTTATTGAGTTCCATTATTCTGAGTAAAATATTAATTTGGGGACCTGCAGTGCTAGAGAAGCATTGTGTTGGAAAATGCCTGTCTATGACTTTTCAAAGTTCATCCTCAAGGAGAAAACTGATTTTCTGTGCATCATTCTTGGAGAAATGAAGCTGCCTAAAGCATTTTATGTTCCCACCATTAACACCCCATATGCTGATACTGGCACGTGTTCAAACTGTCATTCTCTGATGTACACGCTGCTCACAGAAGAAAAATTATTACAAAGGCATTTAACATATTTTAGCTTTGACCATATTTTAGCAGGTGTAATTAAAATTAAGAGAAAGTTGCAGGTACCATCATGTTCCTAAAACTTAGCAAATATTCTGCTTAAGAACTGCTGCTCTACAGTATTTCCAGGATAGGCCTGTTTTGAAAATTAACCTCTAATATGTGTCGTTTGTCACACTGTGCATGCTGCCTACCCAACTGTGCACGTGCCTGCTTCTTCTGGTGCTCTTTTGGAAATATCAAAACATATCACAGGTGAAAAATATGAAAAGAGGAGACTTTCCACTTAGAGGTCAAATAAAAAAACAATTTTTTTTTTTTAATTGAGATCCCAAAATATATAGGTTTGGTTTGGGTCAAACACGTTAAGAAGTTATTCAATTCATTTTCAAACTTCTAAACATTCTTTTTAAAGCAGAATTTTTTCAACAATAAAAGTAGTTTTAAACCACTGAATATTTTTCTTCATATACTTCCAAATTCTTCCCCTTATTACCATCAGCATTGTTATCTGAATGCAATCTACTGCCAGTGTTCCTTCCTCCACGAAATCCCATGAATATTTATGCATAGCTAGTCCTAGATTCATATTAAAAATCTGTGTTTTCTCATGTTGTCACAGCTTACCATAGAGCCATACATTGCACATGTACCATTGCTGTGTCTGTACAGATAATAAATCCATGATACCTTAAATAAGGTTGGAATATTTCTGCTGTAATCCAAATCTAAAGCTGTGATATTTAACTAGAGGTTATAATAGAGCATTGGAGCCCTTCCTACCTGAAGGAAAAAATAAAAGAAGGAAGGGCTTGTGCTGCAGAACTACACAGGACAGTCCCAAGGAGAGGGAAATTAGAATGAAAGGTTCTGCCTCGAATCGCACTGAAAACACTGGGATATTCCAAAATATCTCTTCTTATCTGCAAAGCAGGTGGTGTTTGAACAGTCTCTGTGTTCCCCACCGGTGTGTTTTCCACACAGAGCCCCCAATGATAAATTGCATTTCATTGGCCGAGTTCTTTCACAAAGCAGAGCACTAAAGGAAGATTTCTGAACGAGATGAGCCCGAATAAACAGTCTGCCTGCGTGGCACTCGTGTGGAGCCTCTCTGTGCTCATCACTTTGTTTATCCACATTCTGTACGTGGCAATCCATCAGCGAGTGGTGCACAGGAAGGCTTCAAAACAAGAACAGCAGTACCCTGTTTACTGCAGAGTCAAACTTTGGCAAATAAGCCCCACCAGGCTTCTCTTGGAAAAGCTATCAGAACTACTTCTGTTTCCTTGCTTGAGATGAAAAGCCCCCTATTGGCTGCCAATATTTGTATATTTTTACATTTGGATTATCCGTGCGGGATTCAGTAGGCAGAGTTGGTCCAGGAGAAATAACAGATTTGTGTGCCCAGAAACACACATTTGGAGCACTGATAGCCTTTTTCTACACTACTGAGGGAACTTTCCCGAGAAAGGAGGCCCTAAAGATGCTGTGAAGGTTTCGTAAGTGCAATGCTCCCTGTGGAAGGGTAAAAGCTGTACAGACTGGGGAGGTCTGCAGAGGGAACTGGGGCTGGGTAGGACATTCAATGCTCCTCTGATCTGTTTGTGTCCCTGCTTCAGTGGAGTTTGCTCCTATTTGATGTTTCACTGACAGGGAGGATCGTGCTGCACTCAGAGGCAGACAAGCAACCAGGCTCATGCTGCTGGAAAGGCCCAGGAGGAAAGCGGGAAAAAATTACCAATAAAAATCCAGCAAACCAGCTGAATTTTCATTCTGATTTGATGTTAATTAACTCTGGTCTTACAAGATTGAGCTAACTAGACAGGTGCAGCAGAAATTTACCCTGTCCTCGTTTGAAGGATCAGGACATCAAAGTGCTGCTGTGAGGGACAGTTTTCCCTTATGTAAATTATCATGCTGGTTTTGAAAGGCCAGCTCATGTCAGTAAGAATTGATAGGTCTGGCCCTAAATTGATATTCTCTGAGTGCTTTTGACATGATTAAGATTTTCACGTTATCATTTGATCAATTGATTGATGCATACACACATATTTTCTTCCCAAGAGAAAATGAGGTAATAAAGAATTACTGATGAATGAGTGATTACACATCTTTTTTGCACCAGGAATTTTTATCAAGCACTTAGAGATGAATATAAGCCAATATTAGTAATAAACAGTCTTCATAAAAAGTATGTTGCTGGAAATGCACTTAACTTATCAACACTATCATATCTAATTTTAGCAATGCTATTTAGATTATTATGCATACTCTGGACAACATATTACATTAGATCAGATGCTCAGAGAGACTTTTATAATAAATGGATGGCAGCAGAATTTCCATCTTAACATAAAGACTTATTGCTTGGCATTCAGATGGATTCTGTAATCCCAAGCTAATTGTTATACATTGAATTACCACATTTAATCATTAATGCTGCAGGGAGGCAGACATAAACAGATCATTGAGACCGGGCTATGACTGTGGATTATTAACACTGCTATCCATTTTATTTTTCTGGATGTGCCTTCAGTGCTGCTGCAGTGTTTGCTATACAAAAGTAGCATTTGATTTCCACGCTGCTGCAGCACCAGATATCCCAGAACCCAGCGTGGGTCAGGCTGGAGGGGCCCCAGGGGCTCCCGTGGTGGCACCTCCGTGCTCCAGCAGGGCCAGCCCAGAGCCCAGGGCACAGCAGGGTGTCCATGGGGCTCTGGGATATCCCCAGCGAGGAGACTCCACAGCCTCTCTGCACAATCTGGGCAGGGCTGGGCACTGCCCAGGGCAGAAGTTCTGCCTCCTGTGCGGGGCAATTCCTGGGCTCAGGCCCTGCCCGTCCCTCTGGGGCCATCGCTGGGCCCGGGGCAGAGCCTGGGCCCTGGTTGGACCCTTCCTGCACACAGGGACCCC